>JAHRIG010000431.1:622474-687365 GCA_020311275.1 Eira barbara
CACTTTGGGTGGCTGAGAGTAGAAGAGACACTTTGGGTGGCTTTGGGCAGGAGAGAGACCACAAATGACAGTCATGGTGGTTAGAGTTGGAAGTACACAGAGGACGTGCAAGTTATTGGGTGCGCAAAAAGTAATAAACTCCTTGATACATGTTTGAGAGATTTCTGAAAAGACTTATATTTATTTTAAGGTGTTTTGAATTAATTCTCTAACTGGGTTTGCTTCACATAATGAGGCCATCTCACCCTTCCAAAGTTGTCGGGGGAGAAGTGTGATCCTAGGGTTGCAGAATAGCGGTCCCATGTAGTCGGCAAATATTAGAGAAAGTGTCCTGTTCTTATTTTATAATCGTTCCAATTTTTTTCTGGAGTCTCTGTCCTGTTGGAGGTCACAGCTTTACCGTGAGGACTTTTCAGGGTCTAATGACAGATATACATTTGCTGTGATCAGTTGGCTTTTCTTCTTCCCAAAAGGGAGTATGAAGGTTGGAGGAGTTTATGCTTTGCATCACTGAGGGACAGGGTCTCTCTATTCTTCTCTTGCTCATTTCAGGACCTCACTTTATAGAGGGTAGCTTGATGTGGTCCTTAGGATAATTGGGTTTGAGGTTCCGTCTAGGTTTTTGGAGAAATTGTTATTCCACCCCTGCTGCATTTGTATCTCCAGTTCCTTAATCTTACTCACATCTGTAAAGTCCTCTCTGCCAAAACATATTCACAGTTTCTGGGGCATAGGACACAGCCATACTTGGGGGCTGATCATGTGTGGTGTCTCCTGCTGCTTTTGATCTCTCTAGGTGATTATAGGGAGAAGCAGGGATGTTTTTCCTTGCAATACTCCATGATATAGGGAAGCAAATTCATTACTTTCTTTCACTAGATGTATGTCTTTCTTGCTTTGAACTTTTCTCTCTCCTTCCTTGAATCTTCTCCATTACCTCTTGATGGGGCAAGATTTCTCTGGTGCCATATCCTGAGTTCTCCTCACCCATGGCTGAGAGTCGTCCTCCAAGTGCAGCTCCACCAAGTTCTATTGCTTTTACCATGGCTTTGAGTCAACCTGCAAGTTCAGTTCAGCCAGTTCTTTATAAGTAAATGGAGGCCTCAGAAATTTTTTTTAAAAAGATTTCATTTATTTATTTGACAGACAGAGATCACCAGTAGGCAGAGAAGCAGACAGAGAGAGGAGGAAGCAGGCTCCCCACTGAGCAGAGAGCCAGATGTGGGGCTCGATCCCAGGACCCTGGGATCATGACCTGAGCTGAAGGCAGAGGATTTAACCCACTGAGCCACCCAGGCGCACCAGCCTCAGAAATTTTGATCTCCTTAGTTCTTTCTCAAGAAAACTTAGCTTGCAGGATGGATATGTGGTTAGAAATTGAGAAAGCCTATTTTGATAATGAAATCTGTGCGAAGAGCCTTCTTTTTAGGTCAGTATCTAGCTGCTCAGTGGAGTTAAGCTTTATGGCTTGGGTTTCATGGGAACATTGTAACATGACGGCTGTGGGCGTACGATAGAGAGAGTGTGCATGTGTGTTTGTGTGTGTGTGTTTGTGTGTGAGAGAGAGAGAGAAAGAGAGAGAGAGAGAGAGAGAGAGAATTAATGTGTGTGAAAAATAAATTTATCAGGTGAAAGCTTCCAAAACATTATTCCCTGTAAGTCTTGGTTCAGTGTATTTCAGAGGATATGCCAACACTGGATGTATAGTCTCCTCAAGTATCTGATTTGTTGTTCACATTTGTGCAATGTGGTTTTCTTGTAGATTAGCAGAAGGAGAAGTTCCTGGCCTGTGAGTTACTTTAGTTGTTTGGGTGTTCCTAATGCTATCCCATGGCTACTGACATTTCCTTCAGCTTGCTGTGGTGATACAGATGCTGGCATCATCAGTGGTAGTGGGGTGGGATGGGGGCGGTGAAAGTTATGTAGCTGGGATTACTGGGTGTGACTGATAGTGAATATAAATGGGTATTCTTTAGTGCTGGAGTCCAGTCTGGCCCTCAAGGGCCCTGTGACATGTCTAACCCCCAGATTAGTCTTATGCTTACTTCTTCTGGTTGGAGGGCTGTGTGCTTGAGCCAGAAGGCTCTCATCTCAGGAGCTTTGGTCCTCCCTGTATGCAGCTAGGTGTCTGGGGGTGGGGTGGTGGTTGCGTGCCTTGTTATGTGGTAAGGCAAGTCCTTGAATGATTGGCAACTGTCTCCGCAGTCTCTGTCAGTCTGGATCCAGTCTGCCCATTCCGGCCTTGCTGTCTCTGATGACAAGACTAGTGTGACCTGGAAGGACTCACCCAAAGACACAGAAGTTGGGTTATATAGTGTCTTGGGTCATGAAGGCATCACATTAGGGTGCTGTTACTGGGAGGTGGAGATCAGGAATGCAGATAGAAGTGAGTGGGCCCTGGGGGTCTGTAGGGGAGGTGTGGAGAGGAAAGCCTATTACCATGAATCCCCAGAAAAGGGGTTCTGGGTTATGGGGATGTATGAAAATACATTCTGTTCCCTCCCATATAATTCAGAACATGTGCGAATTCCCCAGAGGGTAGGGGTTTTCCTGGACCTGAATGAAGGGGATGTCTCATTCTACAACATGACTTATGGTTCCCACATTTTCTCCTTTCCTCTCGCTTCTTCCTATGGGACTCTGTTTCCATACTTCAGGTTGAGGTCAGGAGATGTGTCCCTGACCATCTGCTCTGGGGTGGGTGGGTCTTTGCAGACCCCTGTACCTGTTAACAACCCTCCTTGTTCTTCAGAGGAGCCTGTGAGCCTCTCAGGGCAGGGGTTCAGTTCAGGCTGTGGTGTTGATGGTGATCTCCCAGGGGCTGAATCTCCATTTCTCCCCTCGGGCACTGAAGTTATGTACCCATAATGCTCCAACCCTGTCCCAGATTCTTCATGGCGTCTCCTCCTGGAGCTGCAGACTCCCAGGAGTAATAACCTCTGAAGTTAGTCCTGAATGACCGGGTGTCTTGCCCTTCTCTTCCGGGTGTAGATTGCTGGGGTGTGGTTCTGAGAATAGTTGGTTCGTGCCTTATGCTCAGGTATTAGAAGATAAATGTTGACTTTTTCAGCTGTAATGGGGTTGGCTGAATTTTGCTATTGGAAGTCATGTTTCTTTTGATCATGAACATTATTTCATGGAGTCTTTGTATTATTTTGATATGAAATAAGATGAGGTCTGAATTATTCTGAAGAATTAAATGGTGTTTATTTTATATAGTTTGAATTGTGCAGATGAACCCAGAGGCTATGGGTGGGTTACCAGCTCTATTTTAGGAAATATGCACTCTGACTAAAAAACATTGTCCATCTGAACATTTCTGAAGAAATGTATGGCTAAAGGACTTGAAGAAGATTGGAGTGTAATATTCTATTGTACATGCTTCCTATTCTGGAACGGACGAGGCATACTTATCTTAGTGAACCTTAGTAAATATCTATTATTTCTGAAATACTGGTGGTGCATTAATTCAGGGAATGGGAAATGAGAGTTTGGGTTTCCCTGTGATCAAAAGCAGCTGGAGAGAACAGAACTGCTACCAGAATAAAGAGGTAAATGAAGATGAGTGTTTTCAGAGCCTGGATGAATTGTAGAAAGTTTTGACCATGAGCACAGTTCCAGGATCTATGTATGGTTTCTCAGTACTTCTAGTCCAATTGTAAAGGTGGATGGAACCCACAGGAAACAGAAGGAAGCCAAACTCTTGAGGACTCAGACCTTAATGAATAAAGGTTTTTTGGCTCCTGAACTAGAACACCGACCAGTTGTGGTTCTGGGAGAGATCAGGAAGACACGGAATGAGAAGTGGAAGAAGGAGGTCACAGATCTCAGTTCCTGCCTGTGACCAAAAATAGGAAAAGGACTGGAGTCAGGTTGCATATTTCTTTCTTGTCATGTAGATGTGTCATTTGTATTAATTATCTATTTTCCTTCTCCCTTCTTACCAGTGTGATTTTATGCAAGTTGTCCCTGGTAATATTTCAAATATAATTTCTAGGTTACAGATTAGTCAAATGAGTGTGGCTGGACTTAAGGAATAAATATAACTGATTCAATGCCTGGGACTGCCTGTTTATTCTATTTTGGGGAAAGAGTGAGAACTTTTTCACTTGTAAGTGTAGCCCTGTAGATGGGTGAAAATGTGGAGTTGTTGTGTTGTTATATGGAAGTTCCAATGTGAGTAAATGGTGTATGTGGAAATTGAGGAACTAAAAGTGTGAAATCTGCCCGTTATCAATTCATTGCCTTTTGATTCAAATCTACCCTGTATGTGCCCTACTTGTTGATACTGGATGTCATAGATGTTTCATTTTTGCCATGTGGCACATTTGGCACAGTCTTTGTCATTTAGTGCACTGTTGGGTTTGGCCAGCAAACCCTGAGATGGTGAATGAAAAGACTCCTCCAGACACCTTCACAGGAGAAAGGAGAGGCCTGAGGACCAGACACTCTAGTGGCAGAGGGCCTCCAGCCAAGCTTTGTCTCCAGTTTCATTGGGGTCGTGTCAATACACCAAGCACAGGCACAAAGCAAGGAGGAAAGTGTAGCCTTAATGGTCAGGACAATAATATACGGGGCAGTGTGTGAATAGGGCAAGGAGGGTAGGAGTTCATGAAGTACATGAGCACCACATGTGCCTGTTTCTCCTTGAAATTTAAACATTTACTTCCTAGATGAGAGCCTTGAGCCGCGGTAAGAATGTGGTCACTTTCAGCCAAGAAATTTCAATGGAGGCCTAACGTTCTGGGCATTCCTCCTTTGTTTTTCAATTAGTCTCATCCAGGGAGGCGTATACAAGTCAGATTTTGTGTATGCAGACACTGAATTCCTACAGGGCACCAGAGGGAACACAGCAAGATGTAGCAGGAGTAAAAGCTTTTTTCTTTTGGGTTTTTTTTTTTTTTAACCATATTTTAATTTATTGGCATTGTCATTTGAAAACAAGGCAGGATTTCTTTTCCATGCAGGGAGATCGTTTTCTTTCTTTTTTTTTTTTTTAAAGATTTTTTTTTTCTTAATTTATTTGACAGACAGAGACCACAAGCAGGCAGAGAGGCAGGCAGAGAGAGAGGGGGGAAGCAGGCTCCCCTCCGAGCAGAGCCTGATGTGGGGCTCGATCCCAGGACCCCGGGATCATGACCCCAGCCGAAGGCAGAGGGCTTAACCCACTGAGCCACCCAGGCGCCCCAGGAGATCGTTTTCAATCTGTTGTAACATGGACCCACACATCTTCACCTTGGAAAATGTAGCATTTCAAGCTTTAGCCAGGGTAGAGTAATCCTTTTTACAGTTTCCCAATTTTTGCAGTGCTGCCAGAAGTCTTCTCAGCATTTGCTTTGAACTCGGCCTCCAGTGCATCTTTCACTGCTTTTGCACAGATCTGGGAGTATCAGATGTAGCTGAGTCCAGCCTGTTGCCAGTAGTCACCTTGATGTCGTGAGGGTGGGCGTGTCGGGTCGAATCACGAGGATGCCTCAATGTCGGCTCCACGCATGGCCCTGGGGCAGGAAGGACTCTTTTTGTGTTTTTAAAAAAAGATTTTATTTATGTATTTGTCAGAGAGAGATCGAGTGAGCACAAGCAGGGAGAGTGGCAGGCAGAGAGAGAAGCAGACTCCCTGCTGAGCAGAGAACCCAAAGCAGGACTTGATCCCAGGAACCTGGGATAATGACCTGAGCTGAAGGAAGACATGTAACTGAGTGAGCCACCTAGGTGTCCTACTTTTGGTGTCGTTTCCCCCTTGATCTTATAATGCTGCTGACAGTGGCCTGGAGAAGACTTAGCTTCTCTTGCCTTTGGGTGAATGAGTATGGCATTGTAGCAGGTTGTGTTCTAGAGGGCTGTCTCCCAGGAAATCTTGCCAGTTCTCTAGTGAGGGTTTTCCTGCCCAACAGGCTTGTTCTGCAGCCTACTGGTGAATTTCTTTCCTTCCTGGGGACTCTGGTCCCACCTGGTCCAATAAACAGAATGTCAGTCTTATTCTTTCAAATGTATTCCGTTTTTTGGATGCTCTACCTCAGTTCTAGAGGTAATATCTGCTTCCTGTGTCTTCTACTTCTGGTTTCCATAGAGCTTTCTTTTATCTCTTTCATAATTAAATACCTCTTTCTTAAGAATTCTTTATATCAGATTTTCCTTGTTAAAATGACTGATGTGGCTTCTGCCTCCTGACTGGACACTGAGTGACACAAACATCTAAACTGAACTGTATGTTGGAACAGGGCACTGCACTTCTCATAGTATATGGGAAAGGGTAGTGGAAGAATTTTCAAATTTATAAAAAAAAAAACCAAAACCAAAACAAAACAACATACCAATAAAGCCATAAATATACTCTTTGGGATCTGTGCATATATTTTAAATGCTCTACATGTTAATATATTATCTGACATGTTCATCTCCTTCCATATGGCTTGTGGCTTTATGACAGTGGATTACTTTTAGAGGGGCTACGGGTATATTTCCTTTGAAATGGAGAGGAAAGGAAGGTATGGATGTGATATGAATTATCCACACAAAAAGAGGAATCTTTTGAAACAAGTGCACCAGTTGCCCATGTAATTCCACAAAGAATGGTTAAAACCATCATTCTTGGGAGGAGTGAGGTCAGCATCATGGTAGAATAAGTCCTTCCATTTGTCTCCCCCTTTCTGTTTAAAACTAGTAGGATTCCAAAACCCAACAAAGGTTCTTCTGCACAGCACACGAGACGCCAAAGAGATCCATCCATGTTTACATCTGAAGAGGTGTGTATTGGGCCTCATGGAGACCAGAGCCCAGTCAGCTTGGTGGGGCCTGCTATCCTGGCTTCTACAGTGGTGGTAACGCTCACCTGTGACTCCTGTGGCGGAGGAGCTGGGTTTGGAAAGGGGTGAGTGAAAGGCTACTTGGCCCTTTGGGCTGTGGCTGGAGGACCCCCTAGCTAAGAAGCCACAGAGCAGGGTCCTCTGAGGTAGGACATCTGTGACCAGGAGGGGACAGTGGGGGGAAGGAAAAGGCAAGGGAAGGAGGCAGAGAAGAAGAAACGCTTTATTCACCATCTGCCCTCAGAGTTCAGCAAGAGAGCTCTGAGCTCCGAGGGACTCTGAAACTTGAGGATCCTCCTCCTGGAGTGTGGGGCACACCCAAGGCCCAAAGGCTTAGTACATACTGGCCCCTCCAGAGTGCCAGCCGCCTACTTTTTAAAAAAAATTTTTTAAAAATTTCTTTTCAGCGTAACAGTATTCATTATTTTTGCACCACACCCGGTGCTCCATCCTATTTTTTTTTTTTCTCTTTGAGCCTGGTCTATACAGCTAAGAGGGCTACTCTGGTAAGAGAAACCAGAAACTTGTGCTCTTCTGCCACCTACTGTAATACTAAAGAAGGGCCTCTAACCTCCCACCCACGAACTGTTAGAATCAAAGTTAACAAATTTTTACCTACATACAAAAGGTGTTGGCTACTTCAAAGTATTCAGCTGAGGAAAGTCTCATTAAAGAGCATGAGAAATCATGGTAATATGGTTTTGCTAAAAGAAAATGACAGTTCTCCAGCCACCAAGCCTACATTTACAGAAGATTGTGATCTAAGTAATAGAGAATTCAAAATAAATGTCAGAACAGAATTCAGCAAGATACAAGAAGATCAGACAATTCAATGAACTCAATAATAAAATGAATGGATAGAAGGAGTACTTTACCCAAGAGACTGAATTTCTAAAAAAGCACCAAACCAAAATTCTGGAGCTGAACTCAGTAAATGAGATGAACAATGCATTAGAAACATTGGAAATAGAGCAGATCAGGTGGAAGGGAGAATACATGATCTGAAAGGTGGAATCTAGAAATGATTCAGGTGGAAGTGAAGAGAACTAAGGTTTATTATTATTTTTTTAATGTGAAGAAACCCGGGGGTGCCTGGTTGCTTCAGATAGTGGAGCATCCGACTCTTGATCTTTGGGTTGTGACCCAAAGTCCTACGTTGCATGTAGAGATTACTTTAAAGAAAAACAAGCTTAAAAAATGAAGAAATCCTGCAAGAGCTTCCAGTCTCCATTAGGAGAGCCAGTTAAGAAGAGTGGGTATATCAAAAGGAGAAGAGAAGGAGAAGAGGGGCAGAGCTGTTATTACAAAAGTGTTGTCTGAGAACTTCTCGATCCTGGGGAAAGAAGTGGACATAGAAGTCTGTGAAGTTAATAGACAACCTTATTATCTCAATACAAAAATACCATCTCCAAGACACTTTCCAATGACACTGCCAAATGTCAAAGATAAAGAAGGAATCTTGAAAGGATAAAAGAAAGTAACCGATAAACGAGCCCCCATAAGAGAGATCATCAGCAGATTTCTCAGCAGAAACTCTGTAGGCTAGGAGAGAGTGGAATGACATACTCATAACATTGACAAATAAATATTGCCAGACAAGAAATCTGTATCCAGGATTTATCTTTCAGACATGAAGGAGAAATAAAGACTTTCCCAGATAAAGAAAACTTGAGGGAATTCCCCACCACTAGTCCTGCCTCCAAACATATTGAGTGGAACTTTAATACTGTAATGAAAAGATGAAGGTACAGAGACTCTGAGTAAGCCGGCAGACAGAGTGAGAAACTGCAACCTTATCTTAGAATAGGGCATTAAACACTTAATGATAACAGCAATGGCTAAAGTTATTAAAAATAACTAGAGCTACTACAGTTGGTAAGAAACCTATACCAGGAAAACAGTTTGTGACAGCAAAAATGTCAAAGGGGAGGGGGAAAATGAGAACAGCTATGTAGGCAAATGAAGAAAAGTTGCCAACAGCAGGAAAAGCACCATTTAATCTATGAGACAGTTTATACAAACTTCATGGTAAGACAAAACAATATCTAGAGCACAGAGAACTTTAAAAAGAAACTGAGGGAATCATCGTGGAAAACCATCAAGTGATAAAAGTAGACAAAAACACAAAGAAGAAGAAATAATAAAGATACAAAACAACCAGAAAAAAAAGATAAAATGACAATAGTAAGTCCTTAGGTATCAATAATCATGTAAACGTAAGTGGGTTGACTTTACCAATCAAGTGACAGAGAGTGCCTTGATAAATTAAAAACATAGACCAAGTTTGTGATGCTTTCAGAAGGGTCATTTTAGCTGTACAATGGACAAATGTAGGTTTATAGTGTAGGAATGGATGTGGATAACCCAAGAAAATGGTACTGAAAAGAAAGCTGGTGTGGCCATATGTACATCAGACTAGATAGACTTCAAGCCAAAAAGAAGATATAACAGTTGTAAATATGTGTGCTTAACACCTGAGTATTGAAATACATTAAACAAATATAGATCTTAAGGGAGAAATAGACAATAATCTGGTAATAGCAGGGACCTTAATATTCCATGGTCCACAATGGATGGATCATCCAGATGCAGAAACAGAATGTAACCACACTTCAGAAAAAAATGACAGACATTTACAGAACATTCTGTCCACCTGCAGAGGAATGCATATTCTTCTCATGTGTTCATTGAACGTTCTCCAGGATAGATCCCCTGATGGAACACAGAAATCTTAACAAAATTAAGAAGATTGAAACCATATCAGCCAACTTCTCTGACCACGTTGGTATGAAAGTAAAATGAACAAGAGGAAACTGAGTAGACCTAAAAATATGTGGGAAAGAGATGACAAAATTTTAAACAACTGAGGTCAGACACCTGGTTCTTGGACTAGTCTTGAAAGCATATGCAGAACTATATTGTATTAGTTGCATTATTACCTTAGCTGCATGTCACGATTTATTCCCTACTGAGGACGTTTT
This sequence comes from Eira barbara, assembly GCA_020311275.1. Lineage (NCBI taxonomy): Eukaryota > Metazoa > Chordata > Mammalia > Carnivora > Mustelidae > Eira > Eira barbara. Next base: position 632,262 of record JAHRIG010000431.1, read on the forward strand.
TGCATCTTTTAACCTCATGCATGATCAATCATTTTCTTTGCTTTTTACCCCACTCCCTGTTTACCCACTGATTATAGGAATCTAATGGGGAGTGGAAAGAAACATTTGTCTCAAAATTATCTGACATACCTCATCATTCCAGGTCCTGAATGGGGTGCCTTATTTTCCGGAAGAATATAGAGCTCCAGATTGTTTCAAGGCCCACCCTTTCAAGGTTTCCAGAAACACCTCATCCTCCTTTCATACATTCACCTCCTTCCCTAAACAAGTAGTGGCTGTCCCTTTTCCTCCAGAGGGCAATGCAGCTTTGGGAATGATAGCCAGCCTTCTCACTTGGCTTTCCTTGTGATAATGAAGGTTTCTTCGCCTCGAAACCCATGTCTCAGACATTGGCTTACTGGGCATTGCGTGCTCAACTAGTCTGAGTTTGGTAACACAATCAATAGGTCAAAGAGGAAATCAAAAGGGAAATAAAATAATGGTCTCAAACAAGTGAAAATGAAAATGAAATATATCAAATTTTGTGGGTTGCAGTAAAAGCAGTTCTGAGAAGAAGTTTAGAGCAACAAAAAATTTGAAATATGTCAAACAATCTACCTTTATACTTCAGTGAACTAGAAAAAGAGGAACAAATTAAACCCAAAGTTAACAAAAAGAAAGAAATAATAAAAATCAGAGCAGAAGAAAATGAAACAGAGACCAGAAAAACAATAGAAAGGATCAATGAAACTAAAAGCTGGTTCTAGAAGATGATGAACACAAACTGGCAAAAAGTTAGCTAGTCTAAGAAAAAAAGAGACATAGTACTGTACGGTGACTAATATAATATAATAAAAAAAGAAGAAATAAAAGAGGGTTATTACAATGGATAGGACAGGAATATGTAGAATCATGAAAGACTATGAATAATTGCATACCAACAATTATATATCTAAAGGAAATGGGTACATTCCTAGAAACACACAACTGACCAAGACTGACCAACACACAACTGACCAAGACTTCCTGACTACATCAAGAAGGTGTAGACAACCTGAACAGACTAGTCTAGTCATCTGAGAGGCACAGGTGGAGGCTGAAGGACAGGAAGACAGGCTTGTAGGGGAGGCACAGACACCAGAGAGCCTGGGGTTGAGGAACACATGGGGCCTACAGGGCCCCACATTGCGACTGGCATACACAAGGAGCTCTCCTTATGGCTGTTCTCTACCCACTGATAACCAGATGAGCCCTGACCCGGCTGAGTTCCAAGAGCCACCTCAACTTGCCTCTGTATTCATTGTGGAGCCCTAGGCACCAGGAGCTTTGGAACAGTTACAGAGCGATTCCAGAAAAATGGTGTCCCCACTCCACTGCTATCCCTGCCAGAAAGACAGCCCTCCCTGTGGTCCTACCTATTTGTCTCTTCCCCCAGAGCTCTGCTGGTGGAGGATGTGCCCTGGGACATTGTCCCTTCAGAGAAGGGGCAGGTCTTTCTACTACCATCTGACTGAATAGGACAAGTACTGACTCTGCCTTCACAGCAATGCGAGGAACCCTAGCACTCAGGACATTTATCCAGGCCCCGCCTCTCCCAGCATCCTGCACAGCCACCATGGGGATTTTCTGAATGGCAAAGTGCACTCCAAAGTCCCTGTTATTGAAGAGAAGTTGTTAGAGGACAAAGATTTGTTGAAGCCTTGCCATGCTTGGAAGCTGTCCTTATGTTCTTCCTGATCTTAGTCCTGTGAACTCCCTGCAATGAACACCTTTCTGATGTTAATCAGAGCACCATGCGCTCCCGGACCAGCCTGCCAATGTGCCTTCCCTTCCACCAGTCATGAACACAGGAAGCTCCCTATCTGATCTCACCAACCTGCACTTTCCTCTGGCACTTCCCACCCCCCAGGGCCCTGAGGAGACAGCCTACCCCAGCCTGAGTGAGGGCATCAGTACCTCCAAATTAAGACACAGCATGATCCACCTCAGGATCAGTGGGAGCCAATGCCTGGACCAAGCTTGGGCTATGATGAGACAGGACTTTACTCCCTGCTCAGCTACCCATCCTGTGGTCTTCCCTGAGCAATCCCAACCCCTAGGCTTCCTGCAGCATTCCCCACCCACCCCTCACTGTCAGCCTCCTCCCTGGGCCATCCCTCACTCAGTGCTCTGGCTCTCTCATCCTCCAATTCCTCCCCCTCAGCTTCCTTTCCTCTGCTGGGTACCCCCCTTACCCAGCTTCTTCCTCTGGAATCCCTTCCTGCCAGTACCATGTGCCCTTCAGCTACCTGAGGTTGCCCAAGGGCCCAGCTGACACCCAAGAGCAGCTGCTCAAAAAGTTTTTGACAACAATGTCACCTGCCTTGTCCTGCATCACTCAGGGTGTCCCCCTGGATACCAGCAATCTGCCCACTGACCAGAGGCTGCCTCCATACCCATATAGCCCCCCAAATTTGGTTCTGCCCACCCAGCCACCTACCCCAAAGCCTCTGCAGCATCCCGAGATGTCCTCTCAGGCCTGCTCAAAGCAACATTCAGGTGGGCAGCCCACCACACTGTGGGACACTATACCCACCCAGCTCAATGGGCATGAGCAAGAATTTTACCATCAGCCAGTGAGGGACATCCACCAGGGAAACCTGTTTCCTCACAGTGTGGTCTTTGATGACTGCTGCACTGACTTGTTTGTCCCCTGGCGTGCATACACTCTGTCTCAGCTGCAGGTATAGTTTAGCATGGTAGCCCATCAACCAGCCTGGTATTGGATCCCCCAGCTTTTCGGAGGAGCCTTTATTTTTGGAGGACAAGGGACCAATTAGTGGCCTACAGGAACCCCATGCCCTCAACCACCAGAACTTGACCCTCTGTTCCTGACATGGCTCAGGGCCCAACATCATCCTCCCAGGAGATTCCTCCCCAGGTTTTTGTAAGAAGATTGTGGCAGCCCTGGCTGGAGTGCCTGGCTTTGAGGTGTCAGCAACCTGGCTGAGGCAGGGGTTGGGGTTTTAGGAGTTGTTGCACATGGAATCACTGAGCCTGGAATGATTCCACATGCTGAGCGACCCCTATGGCTTGCTGTGTGATCCTGCTGTGGAGGACTCATTCTAAAGTCAGCATCTGCAGTGAGGAGCCTCATCAGCCTCCTTCTTCTTGGCCCTGCCCCATCACTGTTCCTTTTCTCCCTTCCCCTGGGTCAGTAGAGACTCCACTCTGCCCGCAGAGCCTCTTTCTAACCTGAATGAGGGAACCAAAGAATGAGGAAAAGCCAGGGGTTTGTCCTGGGGGCCCCTGAATTCTGCACAAGGGTTGGGTCCAGTGAAGCTCCAGGGGGCCTAACACATAACTTGTAACTCAAAAGATGGAGTAAGTAATCAAAACACTCCCAAAAGAAAACCACGTGGTCAAATGGCTTCACTAGTGAATTCTGATGAACATGCAGTGGAAAACTAATACCAATACTCCTTAAACTCTTCTAGAATGTTAAGGAAGAGGCAACAATTTGAAATTCACTCTACAAAGGCAGTATTATTTTGATAGCAAACCAGGTAAGGATAACACCAGATCAAAAAAGCAGTAAACCAGTATCCTTGATGAATACAGATGGAAAAATTCTCAGCGAAATGTTACCAAACTGAGTTCACACATTAAAAAAATTAGACACCATGGCTAAATGGGATTTATCTGTGGGATGCAAGGGTAGTTGAACTTACAAAGATCAATAAATGTAATTCAATACACCAAGAGAATGAAAGATAAAAATCACGTGATCATCTCAAAAGTTGCTCAGAGAAATTAGACTAAATATAGCATTCGTGTGCTCGCTTCGGCAGCACATATACTAAAATATAGCATTCGTTTATGATAAAAACTCTTAACAGATTGGGTATAGGAGGAGCATACCACTACATAATAAAGGCCACCTACAGGAACCCCACAGCAAACATTCTACTCAATGAAGAAAAATTGAAAACATTTCCTCTAAGAACAGGAACATAACAAGGAAGGACACTCTCACCACCTCTATTCAATATAGTAGCGGAAGCCCTAGCTAGAGCAATTAGGCAAGAGAAAGAAATAAAAGCCTTCCACATCAGGAAGGAGGAAGTGAAAATGTCATTCTTTGCAAATATCATCTTACATACAGAAAAATCTGAGGAGTCAATAAAAAAAATCTGTTGAAGATGAATGGATAAAGAAGATGTGGTATATATACACAATGGAATACTATGCAGCCATCAAAAGAAATGAAAGCTTGCCATTTGCGACGACGTGGTTGGAACTAGAGGGTATCATGCTTAGTGAAATAAGTCAATCGGAGAAAGACAACTACCATATGATCTCTGATATGAGGAAGTGGAGATGCAACATGGGGGGTTAGGAGGGTGGGAGGAGAATAAATGAAACAAGATGGGATTGGGAGGGAGACAAACCATAAGTGACTCAATCTCACAAAACAAACTGAGGGTTGCTGGGGGGAGGGGGGTCGGGAGAGGTGGGTGGGGTTATGGACTTTGGGGAAGGTATGTGCTATGGTGAGTGCTGTGAAGTGTGTAAACCTGGCGATTCACAGACCTGTACCCCTGGGGATAAAAATACATTACATGTTTATAAAAAAATAAAAATAAATAAATTAAAAAAATCTGTTGAAAGTGATCAATGATTCAATAAAGTGACATATTACAAATTGACTTACAGAAATCAGTGGCATCCTTTTACACTAATGCTGAAGCATCAGAAAAGGAAAATAGCATCAAAAGCAACAAAATAGGAATGTAAGTAACCAGGGAAGTGAAGGACCTGTACAATGAAAACTACAAGACTTTCCTGAAAGAAGTTGAAGACACAAACAAATGGAAACACATCCCATGTTCATGATTTGAAGAATTAATACTGTTGAAATGACCATATTACACAAAGCCATTACAGAGTCAATGTGATCTCAATCAAAATACCAAAGGCATTCTTTATAGAAATAGAAGAAATCATTCTGAAATTTGTGTGGAAGCATAGGAGACTCCAAATAGCCAAAGGAATCCTGCAAAAGGAGAGCAAAGCTGAAGGTAGCACATTTCCTCATTTCAAACCATACGTGAAAGTCATAGTAACAGAATATAACATGGTAATGGCACAAAAAGCAACATGTGCACTAATAAAACAGAATAGAGAGCCCAGAATTAAATCCCAATGCATGTGGTCAACCAATAATAGGTAAGGAAGCCAAGAACACCCAATGAAAAGGATAGTCCCTTCAAGAAATGGTGCTGGGAACACTGGAGAAACACAAGCAGAACAATGAACTCTTTGGATCATCTACTCCTTTCAGAACATATTTTAAATGTGCAGCTAATAAATATGTACAGACATTAGTTCCCTTTTTTTTATAGTAGAAGTTCTAATATGATTTCTGTCTCCCCTCCTGCCTGTCTGATCTCTGGAGCACTCCTATTGCTGGTGCTCCCAATCTGATGCCTTCTGTTTAGAGCTCAGCTGAGCTTGGGGTGCCCCTGGCTCCTGTAGGATTTGGCCACACAACCAAATGACCCTTGACAGGTGCTCTCCTATTGTTGAGTTTCTGTCTCTCACATTTAAAATGAGGAAAGACTCTCCTCTGAGGATTAGAGTAAATTATTTATTGAAATAAAGTACATAATGTTCAGAGTCAAATGGCACTTGGTGAATGGTGGGCCTGATTATTTGGTGAAGGTCAGCAGGGAGCAGGATCCTGGCCTCATGGTTTCAGCCTACAGTCCAGCCTGTGCAGATAAGTTTCTCTGACAGAGAATGCAGAGAATTGCAGAGTACTGGAATCAGTCTCTCAGGGTTGGTCAGGGTCTCCCTTGTTTTTTCTGCTCCAGGCCTCTCTCCCTTGATGCTTTCAAAGTGAGAGGCCAAAGTGCCAGTTCTCCAGGCCTTTTCCCATAACTTGGCACTCACATCCCTCCCACCGGGATTTGCCCATTTCAGCCTTGACCTTGGGTGGGACTGAGAGAGTGGGTACATTCTTCCAGGTCACACTTGCTCTCTGTAAATGATTCACTGACATCACAGGGACTGAGGAATGCGATTGAGACACTCTGGGCATTTCTGTGACTATGTACTGAGTGAAGTCTTTCACTGACGGACCAAAATACATAGTGTCCTTTATTTTCATACCTTTTCTCTCAATCTGCTCTGAAGAATTAAACCGTGACACATAAATGGATGTGCAATAGGTTCGAATATCTCAAATATCTTTCCTGCTGCCTGTCGATTGCTTGCATTTATTTATTTATTTATTTATTTATTTTTTATTTTTTTTAAAGATTTTATTTATTTATTAGTCAGAGAGAGAGAGAGAGCGAGCGCACAGGCAGACAGAGAGGCAGGCAGAGGCAGAGAGTGAAGCAGGCTCCCCGCTGAGCAAGGAGCCCGATGTGGGACTCCATCCCAGGATGCTGGGATCATGACCTGAGCCGAAGGCAGCCGCTTAACCAACTGAGCCACCCAGGCGTCCCTGTCGATTGCTTTTAAAAATTAGTCTCAAGAAAAAAATTACAGTCTCATTAACTGGAGGTAGGTTAATCACAGATGGAATTATTACTAATTGCTCAATAATACTTGAAACCATCCCAAGGGGCTTTAAATCAGTATCTTCAGGCAGAATAATAGTGAGTTCTTCAACAGAAGGTAGTTCATTAAGGAGTAACTCATCTTTTGTTTTAAGAGGAAAATTCTTATTTTCCTTCCCAGTTTGTCAATCATCTTCTCCGCCTGAGAGCAGTGGAGGAAGTGATATACAAAAGGAAGATGATATGAATGAAGAGGTGCTTGAACTATCTGAATCTGTTGCACTGTCCAAGTCCAAATGCGAGTCGGAAGTCTCTAGAGAGTCAGGGGTCCCGCCAGCTCTGCCGCGCCGGGGGCGGTGACGTAGTTCCCTCGGAGGGCAGGTCCTGGCCTTGACTGTGGCACGAATTCAGGTGGCTCCTCCCTGGCAGGCTGAACCTCCGCGGCCTGTCTGCTGTCCGGGGACACCTCATCCGACTGCAGTGACGGCCGTGACCCTGGGACAGGTATACAGGCCCGAGACTGCACCGCCTGACTTTGGCCATCCCCCAAACTGGTGCCATTAAATTTCAGAGTTTCCCGCTGAGCGGCGGTGGCCTCAACTACGTCCACGGTGTTGCGCCAGAGGGCCCTCAGACAGGCTCACAGCTCGCTAGGAAAAAGATAGAACTGTGAGGGTCGTAACCGCATCTGCACCAGATTTCCCGCGTTTCTAGGGTAACTGCACGGGGACCTGCCTGGAAACACGCCCCGCCGCTTACACAGCGGCACTTCCGGAGGAGTCTACTCTGCACTTGCTTTTCTTTTAATTTCTTATTTACTCATTGTTAACTAATGAGTATGCTAAAATTTCTCCAAGTGTCTATAAGAATGTCTTTTTCCTTATGTGCGAGTCCTTTGCCTTTATATAGCTCAGGGCTTTGGTGGGAGTGATGTCTCCTCACTTTCCTTGGATCTCAGACATTAGAAGTAGAGTGGATTGCCTACGCAGACCCTGCTGGGACAGGTGCCCACTGTCACATGCACTGTGCAGCTGACCCCTGGGTGGACATCAGCATGCTCCAACCCTTGGGAGTTCCTTATGGAATTCTCAGAGGCACCTTTGTTTTGATACTTCGGTTATGGGATGACAATCTATTGGGAGGGGCTGTGCTCTTCAGAGGGGCAGATGTGTGGGCTCAGAGGATGATGAACATTCGCACTGTACCATTTGACGTCTCACAGCAGGCTGCCAGGGCAAAACTCAGCCCACCAGCTAGAGTAATGCTGGTTAGAGGAGGAAGGAAAATTTTGAAAGTTCAAAAGAATACTACCGCGTGCGCGTGTGTGTGTGTGTTGTCATATTCCACATCTTTCCAGGTAGCAAACAAGCAAAAAACTTTACCTCGCAGTAGAAGATAACCCAGTGAACCCTTCATCTTAACAGTGTCAAAATAAATGAAGCTCTCTGCAAGCCAGAATGAGTGGCATGATATATGCAAAGTGCTAAAAGGAAGAAGTACAACTAAGAAGAATGTACTTGGCAAGACTATTGTTCAGATTTGAAAGAGAGATCAGCATCTTCCTAGAGAAACCAAAGCTAAAGGAGTTTATCACCACCAAACCAGCCTTACATTTATTGTAACTGACTTTTTAAACTGACTTTTTAAAATGGAAAATGAGGGGCGCCTGGGTGGCTCAGTGGGTTAAAGCCTCTGCCTTCAGCTCAGGTCATGATCCCGGGGTCCTGGGATCGAGCCCCGCATTGGGCTCTCTGCTCAGCAGGGAGCCTGCTTCCCTTCCTCTCTCTGCCTGCCTCTCTGCCTACTTGTGATCTCTGTCTGTCAAATAAATAAACAAAATCTTTAAAAAAAAAATGGAAAATGAGTGGCCAGAAATTGCATAAGTAGGTTAAGAGTAAAGAGATGTAAAATACAAAAAATATGTAAATATGATGGCATGTACATAAAATATGGAAGAGATAAAGAAAAAGGAAGAGAAGTTTTTTTTTTTTTTAAGATTTTTATTTATTCATTTGTCAGAGAGAGTGAACACAGGCAGACAGAGAGGCAAGCAGAGGCAGAGGGAGAAGCAGGCTCCCCGCTGAGCAAGGAGCCCGATGTGGGACTCGATCCCAAGACCCTGGGATCATGACCTGAGCCGAAGGCAGCTGCTTAACCAACTGAGCCACCCAGGCATCCCAAGAGAAGTTTTTTTTTTAAAAGAATGTGTTTATTTCTTCTTCTTTTTTTAAAAAATTTTATTTGACAGGGAGAGAGAAAAAGAGAGAGCATAAGAAGGGGGAGCAGCAGGCAGAGGGAGAGAGAGAAGCAGGCCACTGAGCAGGGAACTGGATGTAGGGCTTGATCCCAGGGACCCTGGGATCACACCTGAGCTGAAGACAGATGCTTAACCAACTGAGCCACTCAGGTACGTGTAGAGAATGTGTTTAGACTCAAGTGCCTGTCCAATTAATATACACTGCTATAACTCAGGATATTATATAAGAACTTCAGGATAACGGCAAACCTAAAACCTGTAGTGGATACACAAAATTAAAAAAAGAGAAAGCCAAACAACACTACAGAAACTCATCAATCACAAAGAAAGAGAGGAAGATGAGGAGACAGGAACAGAGAACTAACTACAAACAACCAGACAACAAATAATTTCAGTAAGGACATATGTTTCAATAATTATGTTAAATGTAAAGGGCCTAAATGTTCCAATCAAATGACAAGGTAGAGAATGAATAAATAAGCAAGACTTATCTATATGGTGCCCAGAAGAGATCATCTCAGATGTAGAGATACATGCAGAGTAAAAGCCAAGGTATGGAAAATGTAGATGCATGCGTTTGGAAGCAAAAAAATAACCAAACAAACAAAATCAAAACAAAACAAAACAAAAACAACCCAGAGAAGAAATGCTTATATCAGAAAAAATGGAATTATAAAACAAAGACTGTAACGAGCGATAAAGACATTACATAATGCAAAGGGGTAAATCTAACAAGGAGATATAGCAATTCTAAATATCTATGCACCCAACACTGAAGCACCTAAATACATAAAGCAAATATTAATGGACATAAGGAGATAAGATGATATGGCACAGCAAGAGTAGGGGGCTTTAACCTCAAATTACATCAATGGATAGATCATCGAGGCAGAAAATCAATAAGGAAATCATGTCTTTGAATGAGAAATGAGCCCATGTGGACAACACAGATGTATACAGACCATTCCATCCCCAAACAACAGAATACACATTCTCTTCAAGTGTATATGGGACATCTAGAGTATATCACATGTTAGGGCATAAAACAAGCCTCAATAAATTTAAAAAGATTGAAATCATGCCATGCAACTTTTTTTGACCCCAGTGGTATGTAACTAGAAATCGACCACAAGAAAAAAACTGGAAAACGCGAACATGTAGAGTCTAAACAACATGATACTAAACAACTAGTGATTCAATGAAGAAGTCTAAGGGAATGAAAAAGTGGAAAATATATATAAATATATAAATATCTATAAAAAGTGGAAACATAAAAAACAAAAATATTCCTCTCCATATAATAAAAAACATAAAAATAATGAAAATGATGAGACAATGGTAAAAATATCTTTGAACACAGGGAAAGCATTTTGTTAAAATTTGAATTCAATTAGCCAGCGTACATCATTAGTTCCTGATGCAGTGTTCAATGATTCATCAGTTGCATATACACCCAGTGCTCATCACATCGTGTGTCCTTCTTAATGCCCATCACCCAGTTACCCCATACCTCCACCAACCTCCCCTTCCACAACCCTCAGTTTGTGTCCCAGAGTCCAGAGTCTCTCATGGTTTGTGTCCCTCTCTGATTTTTTCCCATTCAGTTTTCCCTCTCTTCGAGTGAATCCATATGATAATTGTCTTTCTCTGACTGACTTATTTTGCTCAGTGTAATACCCCTTGGTTCCATTCACATTGATGTCAATGGTAGGTATTCATCCTTTCTGATGGCTGAGTAATACTCCATTGTATATAAGAACCACATCTTCTTTATCCATTCATCTGTTGATGGACTTCTCAGCTCCATCCAGAGTTTTGCTATTGTGGATATGGCTGCTATGAACACTGGGGTTCATGTTCTCCTTCTTTTCACTACAGAAGTATCTTGGGGTAAACAGCCAATAGTGCAATTGCTGGGATGTAGGGTGACTCTATTTTCAAATTACTGAGGAAACTCCATACTGTTTTCCAGAGTGGCTGTACCAGTTTGCATTCCCATCAACAGTGTAAGAGGGTTCCCCTTTATCCACATCCTTTCCAACATTTGTTATTTCCCGTCTTGCTGCTTTTTGCCATTCTAATTGGTGTAAGGTGGTATCTCATTGTGGTTTTGATTTGTATTTCCCTGATGTCAAGTGATGCAGAGCATTCTTTCATGTGTATGCTGGCCATTTGTATGTCTTCCTTGGAGAAGTGTCTGTTTATGTCTCTTCCCATTTCTTGACCGGATTACTTGTTTCTTTGGTGTTGAGTTTGAGAAATTCTTTATAGATCTTGGATACCAGCCCTTTCTCTGTTATACCATTTGCAAATATCTTTTCCCATTCTGTGGGTTGGCTTTTAGTTTTGTTGACTGTTTTCTTTGCTGTGCAGAAACTTTTTACTTTAAGTCCCAATAGTTCATTTTTGCTTTTGTTTCTCTTGCCTTTAGAGACATGTCTTGCAAGACTTTGCTCTGGCCAAGGTTGAAGTGGTTATTGCCTTTGTTCTCAGAGATTTTCATGGATTCCTGTCTCACATTTGGGTCTTTCATCCATTTTGAGTTTATCTTTGTGTATGGTGTGTGGTTCTCTTTCTTCAGTCACATTATTAATGTATAGAAATGCAACTGATTTCTGTGCATTGATTTTGTATCCTGTCATGTTGCTGAATTGTTGTATGAGTTCTAGCAATTTTGGGGTGGAGTTTTTTGGGTTTTCCACATAAAGTACCATGCCATCTGGGAAGAGAGAAAGTTTGACTTCTTCTTTGCCAATGTGAATGCTTTTTGTTTATTTTTGTTGTCTGATTGCTGAGGCTAGGACTTCTAGCACTATGTTGAACAATAGTAGTGAGACTGGGCATCCCTGTCATGTTCCTGACCTTAAGGGAAAAACTCTCAGTTTCTTCCCATTGAGAATGATATTTGCTGCGGGCTTCTCATAGATGACTTTTACGATACTGATGTATGTTCCCTCTATCCCTACACTTTGAAGAGTTTTAGTGAAGAAAGAATGCTGTGTTTTGTCAAATGCTTTTTCTGCATCAATTGAAAGGATCATATGGTTCTTGTCTTTTCTTTTATTTATGTGACCTACCACATTGATTGATTTGTGAATGTCGAACCACCCTTGCATCGCAGGAATAAATCCTACTTGGTCGTGGTGAATAATCCTTTTAATGTACCGTTGCATCCTATTGGGTAGTACCTTGGTGAGAATTTTGGTATCCATGTTTATCAGGGATATCTGTCAGTAATTCTCCTTTTTGGTGGGATCTTTATCTGGTTCTGGGATCAAGGTAAAACTGGCATCATAGAATGATTGGGATTTTCTTTCCATTTCTATGTTTTTTTTAAAACAGTTTCAGAAGAATAGGTATCGGTTCTTTAGGTGTTTGGTAGAATTCCCCTGGAGTCATCTGGCCCTGTATTCTTGTTTGCCAAAAGATTTTCTTTAAATTTTTTATTTTTTAAATTTCTTCTCAGTGTACCAGAATTCATTGTTTATGCATCACACCCAGTGTTTCATGCAATACGTGCCCTCCATAATACCCACCACCAGGCTCACCCAACTTCCCAACCCCCATCCCTTTAAAACCCTCAGATTGTTTTTCAGAGTCCATAGTCTCTCATGGCTCACCTCCCCCTCCAATTTCCCTCAACTCCCTTCTCTCCATCTCCCCATGTCCTCCGTGTTATTTGTTATGCTCTGCAAATAAGTGAAACCATATGATAATTGGCTCTCTCTGCTTGACTTATTTCACTCAGCATAATCTCTTCCAGTCCTGTCCATGTTGCTACAAAAGTTGGGTATTCATCCTTTCTGATGGAGGCAAAAATACTCCATAGTGTATATGGACCACATCTTCCTTATCCATTTGTCCATTGAAGGGCATCTTGGTTCTTTCCACAGTTTGGCAACGGTGGCTATTGCTGCTATGAACACTGGGGTACAGAAGGCCCTTCTTTTCACTACATCTGTATCTTTGGGGTAAATACCCAGTAGTGCAATTGTAGGGTCATAGGGAAACTCTATTTTTAATTTCTTAAGGAATCTCCACATTGTTTTCCAAAGTGGCTGCACCAACTTGCATTCCCACCAACAGTGTAAGAGGGTTCCCCTTTCTCCACATCCACTCCAGTACACGTTGTTTACTCTCTTGTTAATTTTGGCCATTCTAACTGGCGTAAGGCGGTATCTCAATGTGGTTTTGATTTGAATCTCCCTGATGGCTAGTGATGATGATCATTTTTTCTTATTTTTTTAAAAAAGATTTTATTTATTTATTTGACAGAGAGAGATCACAAGTAGGCAGAGAGGCAGGCAGAGAGAGTGAGAGGGAAGCAGGCTCCCTGCCTAGCAGAGAGCCTGATGCGGGACTCGATCCCAGGACCCTGAGATCATGACCTGAGCTGAAGGCAGTGGCTTAAACCACTGAGCCACCCAGGCGCCCCAATGATGATCATTTTTTCATGTGTCTGATAGCCATTTGTATGTCTTCATTGGAGAAGTGTCTGTTCATGTCTTCTGCCCATTTTTTTGACATGATTATCTGTTTTGTGTGTGTTGAGTTTGAGAAGTTCTTTATAGATCCTGGATATACTGTCTGTATATCCTTTTGTCTGTACTGTCATTTGCAAATATCTTCTCCCATTCCGTGGGTTGCCTCTTTGTTTTGTTGACTGTTTCTTTTGCTGTGCAGAAGCTTTTGATCTTGATGAAGTCCCAAAAATTCATTTTCACTTTTTTTTCCTTTGCCTTTGGAGACATGTCTTGAAAGAAGTTGCTGTGACTGATATCGAGGAGGTTACTGCCTATGTTCTCCTCTGTGATTCTGATGGATTCCTACCTCACGTTGAGGTCTTTTATCCATTTTGAGTTTATTTTTGTGTATGGTCTAAGAGAATGGTTGACTTTCATTCTTCTGCATATAGTTCTCCAATTTTCCCAGCACCATTTATTCAAGAGACTCTCTTTTTTCCACTGGATATTCTTTCCTGCTTTGTCAAAGATTATTTGACCATAGAGTTGAAGGTCCGTATCTGGGCTCTCTACTCTGTTCCACTGATCTATGTGTCTGTTTTAATGTCAGTACCATGCTGTCTTGGTGATCATAGCTTTGTAGTAAAGCTTGAAATCAGGCAACGTGATGCCGCCAGTTTTGTTTTTCTTTTTCAACATTTCCTTAGCAATTCAGGATCTCTTCTGATTCCATACAAATTCTAGGATTGTTTGTTCCTGCTCTTTGTAAAATGCTGGTGGAATTTTGATAGGAATGGCATTGAAAGTATAGATTGCTCTAGGCAGTATAGATATTTTAACAATATTTATTTTTCTGAATCATGAGCATGGAATGGTCTTCCATCTTTTTGTGTCTTCTTCAATTTATTTCATTAGTGTTCTGTAGTTCCTTGAGTACAGATCTTTTATCTCTTTGGTTAGGTTTATTCCCAGGTATTTTATGGTTTTTGGTGCTATAGTAAATGGAATCGATTCTCTCATTTCCCTTTTGTATTTTCATTGTTAGTGTATAAGAAAGCAACTGATTTCTGTACATTGACTTTGTATCCTGCCACATTACTGAATTGCTGTATGAGTTCTAGTAGTTTGGGGGTGGAGTCTTTTGGGTTTTCCATATAAAGTATCATGTCATCTGTGAAGAGAGTTTGACTTCTTCATTGCCAATTTGAATACCCTTTATTTCTCTTTGTTTTCTGATTGCTGTTGCTAGGACTTCTAATACTATGTTGAACAAGAATGGTGAGAGTGGGCATCCTTGTCGTGTTCCTGATCTCAACGGGAAGGCTGTGAGCTTTTTCCCATTGAGGATGATATTTGCTGTGGGTTTTTCATAGATAGATTTTATGAGTTGAGAAATGTTCCCTATATCCCTATACTTTGAAGCATTTTAATCAGGAGCGGATGCTGGATTTTGTCAAATGCTTTTTCTGCATCAATTGAGAGGACCATGTGGTTCTTCTCTCTTCTCTTATTCATTTGTTCTACCACATCTATTGATTTGCGAATGTTGAACCATCCTTGAAACCCACGGATGAATCCCACCTGGTCATGGTGGATAATCTTTTTAATGTGCTGTTGGATCCTGTTTGCTAGGATCTTGTTGAGAATCTTAGCATCCATATTCATCAGTGATATTGGTCTGAAATTCTCCTTTTTGGTGTGGTCTTTGCCTGGTTTGGGGATCAGGTAATGCCAGCTTCAAAAAAGAGTCTGGAAGTTTTCCTTCTGCTTCAATTTTTTGAAACAGCTTCAGGAGAATAGGTGTTATTTCTTCTTTGAAAGTTAGGTAGAATTCCCCAGGGAATCTGTCAGGTTCTGGGCTCTTGTTTTTTGGGAGGTTTTTGATCACTGCTTCAATCTCATTACTAGATATTGGTCTATTTGGGTTGTCAATTTCTTCCTGGTTCAATTTTGGAAGTTTACAGTTTTCCAGGAATGCATACATTTCATCTAGGTTGCTTAACTTATTGGCTTTTTTGATTACTGTTTCAATTTCCTTGCTGGTTGGCATATAGTTGCTATAATATGTTCTTAAAATTGTTTCTATTTCCTCGGTGTTGGTTTTGATCTCTCCTCTTTCACCTCCGGTTTTCTTAATTTGAGTCCTTTCTCTTTTCTTTTAAACAAATTTTTTGGCTTTATTTATTCATTTCTGAGAGAGAGAGAGAGCGTGAGTGAGCTAGAGAGAGAACAAGTGGGAAAAGGAGAGAGGAAGAAGCAGACACCCTGCAAAGCAGGGAGCCTGATGTGGAACTCGATCCCAAGACCCTGGGATCATGATCTGAGCTGAAGGCAGGTGCTTAACCAACTAAGCCACCCAGGTGCCCATGGGTCCTTTTCTTTTTTTTAAAGTCTGGCGGGAGTTTATCAATCTTAATAATTCTTTCAGTGAACCAGCTTCTGTTTTCACTGATCTGTTCTACTATTCCTCTGGTTTCTATTTCATTTATTTCTGCTCTAGTCTTTATTATTTCTCTTCTCCTGCTTGGTTTAAGCCATATTTGCTGTTCTTTCTCCAGTTCTTTTAGGTGTAAGGAGAGCTTGTGTATTCGAGATTTTTCTAATTTTTGAGAGAGGCTTGTATTGAAATACATCTCCCTCTTAAGATTGCTTTTGCTGTATCCCAAAGTTTTGAACAGTGTTTACATTCTCATTAGTTTTCATGAATTTTTAAAGTTCTTTAATTTCCTGGTTGACCCTTCATTCTTTAGTTGGGTGCTCTTTAACCTCTAAGTGTTTGATTTCCTTCCAAATTTGCTCTTGTGATTGAACCCAAGATCAAACATTGTTGTCTGGAAATATGCAGGGAATTATTATTTTTTTTTGGGGGGGATAAACATTTTAATAGAGCAATTAGAATAAAAATACAAGTGAACAAAGACCATATCTATCACATCAAACGCCACAGTGATACTTGGTGTACAATGGGTGTTTGATATCGACTGAATAATGAGAATAAATGAGAATAAATGAGAATATTGCTACCTCTTGATCTACTATATAGTTCCCCAAACTCACTTGCCCTGAAATATTCCCCTTTGCTCAACCAGCCTGTTCATAAAGCTGACGGAGTTGCCAATCTTACGGGCTGTGGAACACCTGTGAGTTTCAGGCTAGGGCTCTTCTGAACCAGTGTGTACCTGCTGGCTCCGAGACAGAGTTCTGAAGCACTTCCCTTTGCTCTGTGTCCACGTTTTAGCTCAGGAGATGTTAGGACTCAGCCACCTAAGTCGAGGACAACTATGGCTTGTAGTTTTAAGTCGTCTGCTTTAGGATGACCTGTCTCTATCAGTGGGTTGCGGTGTTATTAATTAAAAGAAGGCAGAGTTCTAATAAACTCACAGCCTTAATACACGGATCGTAATGACTATCGTATTGACAACAAACACAAGTTTGTGCGCACTAGCTGAGTTTTCCTGCTGTGGATGTAGGTATTCAAAGCCAAAGTCTTTCAGTATTGCTTGAGACTTTATCTGTGACCCAGGATGTGATCTCTTTGGAGAATGTTCCATGTGCACTTGAGAAGAATGTGTATTCCGTTGCATTAAGATAGGTTTGTTGCCAGCCTAATGTTTCTATCATTGTAGGTTAAGAACCTTTTGTCTTGAGCTGCTTTCAGGATTTTGCTTTCATTCCTAAAATTTGCAAGGTTCACTATTACATGTTGGGGTGTGGATCTATTTTTATTGATTTTGGGAGGGTCCTCTCTACTTCTTGGACTTGAATACCCATTTCCTTCCCCAGATTAGAGAAGTTCTCAGCTATGATTTGCTTAACCATACTTTCTGGCCCTCTCTTTCTTTTTCTTCTCTCTCAGGGACACTCAAAATTCTAATGTTGCTTCATTTGATGGCATTGCTGATTTCTCAAAGTCTCCCTTAATGGTCCATTAGTTGTTCTCTCTTTTCCTCAACTTCTTTACTTTCCATCAACTTGACTTCTATGTCACTTACACTCTCTTCTGCCTCGTTTACCCTAGCTGTTCAAACATCCAGTTTAGACTGCATCTTAGTTAAAGCATTTTAAATTTAGGCCTGATTGGATTTCATTTCGGCACTAAGAGACTGTCTAGTGTCTTTTATTCTTCTTTTCAGGCCCAGCTAGTAACTTTATAATCATTTTCCTGAATTCCATCTCCAACACTTTACTTATATCCATATTGATTGGATCCATGACAGAGAGCATTAGCTCTGGTTCTTTCTTTTGTTGTGAATTCCTCCTTCTAGTCATTTTGTTCAGAGAAGAATGGATGAACAAGTGAAATAAATAAAACACATCAACCATGACCCATGTGAAATACACACCAGACAAGTCTAAAGAGGTCAAAACCAAAAAGAAAAGAAAAAGAAAGAAAGAAATTAAAAAAAGAGAGAGGAAGAAGGACAATATAATTTCCCAGATGGACAAAACGGGATGATCTACTTGTCCTGGGTGTATTTTAGTCTGTTTGTTAGAAGACACTAAATCCCAAAATTGTAAAGAAAGCAAAACTTATATACACACAAAAATAAAATGAATACAGGGAAAGGAAGCAAAAACTGCAGAATATATTGATAAAATGTAAGCGTGAAAAATGATAGAAAAAGACTTAAAAAATTGGGGAAGACATAAAAAAAAAAAAAAGAAAAGACGTTCCATGCTCATGGCTTGGAAGAACAAATATTGTTAATATGTCTATGCTGCTTAGAGTGATCTACACATTTAATGCAATCCCTGTCAAAATGCCATCAACTGATAGAGGGGGCAAAATGGCGAGAAGTAGGGGACTCCATTTCACCTGATGCCCTGATTATAGCCGGATATCTACCAAGCTGCCTGAACACCCATGAAATCAGCCTGAGATGTAAGATTGCATGTCTGGATCTCTATGGGGGCAGAGGATTTTGAGTTGGGAGGTACAAAGGATGGAGTTGTGATTGTGCATACCGATATCAGAGGATAAACAGAAGGGGGAGGGGCCCGCCAGAAGCTACCCACTGGGAAGTAAAATAATATCCCAGTGCAAAAACATCCTGCACCTGGGGACCAGTGATAGTTTGCAGAGGGGTGGTGGTGGGACAGGAAGGGCCCAATATAACAGCACTCGAACAGAATCCAGGAGCTTATGGGGCAATTGCTGGACCAGGGCAGGCACTTGTGAGGACTTGTGCCTGTGGATCTGGGGGCCTGGCCTTTGTCAGGGCAGCTTCTGCAGCTGCCACCCTCACCCACCCAGACTGGGATCACTCGAGGTCTTAGTGGCACAAACATGCAGCCAAGAATACTTTATCCAGCAAGGCTGTGATTCGGAACAGATGGAGAGACAAAGAGCTTCCAGGACAGGCAGAAACTGAAAGAATATGTGACCACTAAGCCAGCCCTGCAAGAAAAATTAAGGGCAATTCAATAAAAGGAGAAGTCCCCAAGAGTGATATAGAACAGAAATATACAGAGACGATCTACAGAAACAAGGACAGGCAGTGTGAGGACAATAAAATCCCATCTTTCAATAATCACTTTCAACATGAATGCCCTAAATGCTCCCATAAAATGGCACAGGGTTGCAGGTTGGATAAAAAGGACCCATCCAGGGACGCCTGGGTGGCTCAGTTGGTTAAGCAGCTGCCTTCGGCTCAGGTCATGATCCCAGCGTCCTGGAATCGAGTCCCGCATAGGGCTCCTTGCTCAGCAGGGAGCCTGCTTCTCTCTCTGACTCTGCCTGCCACTCTGTCTCCCTGTGCTCTCTCGTTCTCTCTCTCTGACAAATAAATAAATAAAATCTTTAAAAAAAAAAAAAAAGGACCCATCCATATGCTTTCTATAAGAGACTCATGTTGAACTTAAAGATACATCTAGCTCGAAAGTGAAGGGATTGATAGCCATTACTCATGCCATCAGACCTCAAAAGAAAGCTGAGGTAGCAATTCTCATATCAGACAAATTAGATTTTAAGATAAGGACTGTAGTTAGAGATACAGAAGGGCAGTATATCATTCTTAAGGCATCCATCCAACAAGAGGATCTAACAGTTGTAAATATTTATGCTCCCAACGTGGGAGCATCCAACTACATAAGCCAACTGTTACCCCGCCCCCCAAAAAACCAACCAACCAACCAAACAAAAAAAACCCCATATTGATAATAACACCTTAATAGTAGGAAACCTCAACACTCCACTCTCAGCAATAGACAGATCATCTAAGCAGAAAATCAAAGAAGAAACAAGAGCCTTGAATGACAAACTGCATTCAGTGTGAACCTCTATGATATATACAGGTGAACCTCGTAGATATATACAGAACATTTCCCCTGAAACAACAGAATACTCATTCTTCTCAAGCACACATAGAACTTTCCCCAGAATAGACCACATACTGGGTCACAAATCAGGTCTCAACCCATACCAAAATACTGAGATGATTTTCTGCATATTCTCAGACTACAATGCTTTCTTTGAAACTGGAAGTCAGCCACAAGAA
The DNA here is from genome assembly GCA_020311275.1 of Eira barbara. Classification (NCBI taxonomy): domain Eukaryota; kingdom Metazoa; phylum Chordata; class Mammalia; order Carnivora; family Mustelidae; genus Eira; species Eira barbara. The sequence goes on from JAHRIG010000431.1 coordinate 652,006, forward strand.
AAAGTTTGGAAAAAATTCAAACACTTGGAAGCTAAAGACATCCTGCTTAAGCATGTTTGGGTCAACCAGGAAATCAAAGAAGAACTTAAACGATTCATAGAAACAAATAAGAATGAAAACACATCATTATAAAACCTATGGGAGGGGTACCTGGGTGGCTCAGTGGGTTAAAGCCTCTGCCTTCGGCTCAGGTCATGATCCCGAGGTCCTGGGATCGAGCCCCACATCAGGCTCTCTGCTCCTCGCGGGAGCCTGCTTCCACCTCTCTCTGCCTTCCTCTTTGTCTACTTGTGATCTCTGCCTGTCAAATAAATAAAGAAAATCTTAAAAAAAACAACAACTATGGGATATTGCAAGGGAAGTCTTAAGGGGGAAATACATAGCTAACCATGCCACAGAAAAATAGAAAAATCCCAAATTCACCAACTAACTTTACACCTTAAGGAACTAAAGTAAAAACAACAAATGAAGCCTATGCCACGCATGAGAAGAGAAATAATTAACGTTAGAGGAGGGATCAATGAATTAGAAACCAGAAATGCCAAGAGCAGATCAACAAACTAGAAGCTGGTTCTTTGAAGGAATTAATAAGATCAATAAACCACTGGCCAGACTTATCCAAAAGAATAGAGAAAGGACCCAAATGAATAAAATTATGAATGACAGGAGAGAGATCACAACTAACACCAAGGAAATAGAAACTATTATTAGAGATTATTATCAACAAACATATACCAATAAAGTAAGCAACGTGGAAGAAATGGTTGCCTTGCTGGAAACCTATGAACTACCAAGACAGAAACAGGCAGAAATTGACAACCTGAAGAGACCCATAACCAGTAACAAGGTTGAAGCAGTGATCAAAAACCTCCCAAAAAATAAGAGTCCAGGACATGATGGATTCCCTGTGGAATTCTACCAAACATTCAAAGAAGAAACAATACCAATTCTCCTGAAGCTGTTTCAAAAAATAGAAACAGAAGGAAAATTCCAGACTCATTCTGTAAGCCCAGCATTACCTTGATCCCTGAACCAGGCAAAGACCCCATCAAAAAGGAGAATGTCAGACCCACATCCCTGATGGATATGGATGTCAAGATTCTCAAAAAAATCCTACCTAACAGGATCCAACAGTGCCTAAAAAGAGTTCATTACAAACAGTACATTAAGAGATTATCCATCAGGACCAGGTGGGATTTATCCCTGGGAGGCAAGAGTGGCTCAACACTGGCAAATCAATGTGATAGAACACGTTAATTAGAGGAGAGGGAAGAACCATATGGTTCTCTCAATTGGTGCAGAAAAAGCATTTGATAAAATATAGCATCCTTTCCTGATTGAAACTCTTCAGAGTGTAGGGATAGAGGGAACGTTCCTCAATTTTATAAAAACCGTTTATGAAAAGCCCACAAAGAATATCATTCTCAATGGGGAAAAGCTGAGATCCTTAAGATCAGGAACACAAGAAGGTTGCCAACTATCCCCACTGTTGTTCAACATAGTACTAGAAGCCCTGGCTTCAGCAACCAGACAACAAAAAGAAAGAAAAGGTATTGAAACGGGCAAAGAAGAAGTCAAACTTTCTCTCTTCACAGATGACGTGATACTTTATATGGAAAACCCAAAAGACTCTACTCCCAAATTACTAAAACTCATACAGCAATTCAGTAATATGACAGGATACAAAATCAATGTAGAGAAATCAGTTGCTTTCCTATACACTAACAATGTAACTGTCAAAAGAGAATTTCAGGAATTGATTCCATTTACAGTAGCACCAAAAACCATAAGATACCTTGCAATAAACCTAACCAAGGTGATGAAGGAACTACAAAGAAGACACCCAAATGGCCAACAAACACATGAAGAAATGCTCAACATCCCTTGGCATCAAGGAAATACAAATCAAAACCACAATGAGATACCACTTCATACCAGTCAAAATGGCTAAAATAAACACTTCAGGAATCGACAGATGTTGGCGAGGACGTAGAGAAAGGGGAACCCTCCTACACTGTTGGTGGGAATGCAAGCTGGTGCAGCCACTCTGGAAAACAGTATGGAGGTTCCTCAAAAAGTTGAAAATAGAGTTACCCTATGATCCAGCAATCGCACTACTGGGTATTTACCCCAAACAATACAAATGTAATTATCCAAAGGGGCACGTGCATCCCGATGTTTATAGCAGCAATGTCCAGAATACCAAACTATGGAAAGGACCTAGATGTCCCTCAACAAATAAATGGATAAAGAAGATGTGATTGATATATCTATATCATCTATCTATATCATTTCTATCTCTATCTATCTATATACATATCTACATACACAAACACACACACACTAAAATATTATGCAGCCATTAAAAAAAGAAATCTTGCCGTTTGCAATGACATGGCTGGAATTAGGGTGTATTATGCTAAGAGTATAAGTCAATTAAAGAAAGACAATTATATTATCTCGCTGAAGTGTGGAATTTAAGAAACAAGGCAGAGGATCATGGGGGATGAGAGGAAAAAATGAAATGGGATGAAACCAGAGAGGAAGACAAACCATAAGAGACTTTTAATCTCAGGAAAAAACTGAGGGTTACTGGAGTGGTGGGGGGTGGGAGGGATAAGATAACTGGGTGATGGACATTGCGGAGGGTATGTGCTATGGTGAGTGATGTGAATTGTGTAAGACTGATGAATCACAGGCCTGTACCCCTGAAACAAATAATACATTATATGCTCATAAAAAAAAGACTTAAAGGATGTGAGGGCGATCTGTCTGCAACATCTGTCACCCCATTGTTCGCCAGGGTTGATTTGGCTGATCTGGCTGGCTAGGCAGGTGTCCCCTTCCTCCCTCACCACTCCATCTACATCCCTCCCAAAGCTGCGCACTTGGTCGAAGAGGATGACCTTCCCTGATAGAGGAGAGAACCGTTCTTGGGTCAAGGGTATACGAGTAGCTGCGCTCCCCTGCTAGAACCTCCGAACAAGCTCTCTAGGTCCATTTGTAGGAGAACGTAGGGTAGTCAAGCTTCCAAGACCCCAGACACACCCAAATGAGGCTCTACACGTGGCAGTCTGCTTTAAACAAACAAACAAACAAAAAAAAAACAACAAAGAGTCAATAAAGTTAGAAACTAATTGAAGAAGGAAATAAAAGAAAAGGAAGATTTTTAAAAGAAAGATAAAGAAATCATGAGGGAAAACCCCTTAAATTCTCTATATTATTTTCCTCTAGTCCTAGAGTTTTGCAGTCCTGTGTGCTCTGTAAACTTGGTATTCCCTGTTGTTTCATCTGGTCTTCTGGGGAAGGGGCCTGCTGCACTGAATCTCAGGTGCCTTTGCCTGGGTGGAGTTGCACAGCCCCTTGCCGGGGGCCCGGATTTGGGCTGAGCTGCTACTGATTGCCCTATGTAGCTTTTGTTCCCCATAGGTGTTCTGCGTCTCTCTAGAGGATGAAAACAAACAAATAAACAAATCAGGCCTTGCCTGATCTTGAGTCCTGGTGCCAAGAGATGGCAGTCCTCTCTCTTCACTAAACCCTCAGGGATAAGTGGTCTTCACTTCTGCGTGTGCCAAAGTCTAAAGACTCCTGTGGTGTGTGCTTGCACGGATCCTCCCAGCAGAATGCAAAAGCTCCCTGAATTTCTGTCCTTTGTAGGGTCCCCGCACAGAGAGTGGTCACCCAGTCAGGTACTCCTCCATGCTGTCCTTCCTGGGGAAGGCATATGGCTACAAGTTTTCTGTCCATTGCAGTACCCCTACACTCTGAGGGGTTGCCCAATTGTGCACACTCCCATGCCATCCCTCCTGGAGGAAGTCACAGGGCTGCCACTTTTCTCTCCTTTGCAGGACGCCTGCAGGAGTGCTGTCACCGGATCATGCTGCAGTTCATGGTTTATGGCGAACCCGGGTTTGCTGACCCTCACTGCTTTCTTCATTCCAACGCTTAGGAACTCTGTCTGCTCATGCACCCCTGTTCTTTCTGTGACCCTGGAGATTCTAAGACCACACTGTCACACCTAGGATTCTGCCCTGCTTCCAACCTGAGCACCATTCAGGCACGGATGTCTCTCATTGGAGCAGATTTATAAAGGTTCTAATAGTGGGCTCCGGGGCCATATCGCTTTCTAGTAGCCAGTTTACAGAGGCTCCCGCCCTCCACTGATTATCTTCTGAGATATCCCCTCAGATTCTCCAGACCTCCTACTTTGCAAAAAGTGGTCACTTTTTGGTTTGTAGAATTCCCGCAATTCTTTCCTTACATCTCAGTTTGAATTCATAGGTGTTCAGAATGATTTGATAGTTATCTACCTAAATTCAGGGGACCAGATAAAACGAGGTCCCCTACTCTTCTGCCCTCTTGCCCCCCTCCCCAAAATGCAAATTCTATAATCCATGCAAGAAGAGCAGGTGACTTGTATCATACATAATGAATTTAACAGATCTTGCTCAATATGTTTGGTGTCAACAGTAGAACGACTCCATACACTCTAAAGCCTTGGGTCACACATTGTGCAACACAGCTTTCCCTTCCCTATATTTCCATAAATGAAGTGACCATCCACCGCACACAATCACTGTCTTAGTGTTCATAAACATGAGTTTCCAATTTCACATCAGGTATTGGCAGTCCAACCAATCCAAATTCCTTCAGCAACAATTAATGGCTGATCAGAACTATCAAGATCTTAGGGCACCTGGGTTGCTCAGTTGGTTAAGCATCTGACTCTTGATTTCAACCCAGGTCATGATGTTCCAGGTTGTGAGATGGAGGCCTGTGTTGGCTCCATGGTGGGTGTGGAGCCAGCTTAGGATTCTCTCTCTCCCTCTCTCTCTCACTGCCTCCATATTCCCTCTTTCTCAAAACACCAAACCAAAAAACAACAAAAAACCCATCATTGTTCTCAGCAGCAACTATTATGGGCACCCAATGCACCTTCACCACTGTATGAATGGATCCTCCAGCACAGGGATTTTCTTCAGCTCTAACAATAAAGAAAAGCTCTAAAGATGCAGAGCATCACTATTAGGAGAAAAGGTAGTTGCTGGAACTGACACTTCTATAGAGTCACGGACGGATGAGATGTGGAGGGAGCAGCTTCTTAGCAAGACTGGATTCACTTTTGCACCTGGGAAACCAGGGTACTGAGAAGAGATCAGGGGGATACCTTAAAAGAAAGGCAGGTCAAAGGACCGTAAGCCTGCATTATTGCCATAATGTTGCTATAGACTTACTGATAAACATCATTGTTTTGACTCTCTGTATGTAATTCTGTGTAAAGCCACAACATTATTTTCCATACATGTCTACTCCCTCACTGCATACTACAATAATGGAGTAGTGTGTAAGCATTTTGAGGTATAATTTGAAAACACCATAAAGGCTTACTCATCTCAACAAAGTATTCTGTACCCCTGAAAATATAAGGACTATTTTCAGCCGCTTGCAGATCTGGCATCACAGATAATAAATCTTGCAGTGGGCCCAAGGTGTGTGGACACTGGATCACAGAAGAGTGGCAGCTCTTTTCCCACCCATTCAACACCTCCAAGTACATCTTTGGAGAGGAGGAAGACATACATTTCCTTTCTCTCTCATCCACAGTAGAGCAGGTGTCAAAGGTAACAATTCTCCAGGATGGTTAGCATCCTCTTATAGCATCCAATAACTCATTATTTGCTGTTAAAACTTGGATGTAATAATACCTTGCTTTACTAACTACCCCTTGTCACTTGAAAAAGGAAGAAAAATTGAAATAAAACAAAAGCACTTATTTGGGGTTTTAGAATTGCAATTCAGGAACATCGATTCAGGCAGTAACTCAAATTCTGTCCCACTAGGGAACAAAAAAATTGAGGGTTTTTACAACAATAGGGAATGCTTATATACATTGTTAAAAATATTGATGATTGGTGTTGGTGGTAGAAAATTAATCTCAGCTAAACAGAATTGGTTCTCTGATGGCTAAAGCCATCAATGAGCAAAAGTTCATTACTGCTGCAAGTTGCAGATGTTCTTGCAGAGCCCCTGGAATATTCTTGGTTTTGTTTTGTTCAAAAGTTCATTTTTCCACCCAGTGAGGATATCTGTTATACCCACCTCCTTATTGGCCTTTGGCTCCGTTTTAAAACCTCTTAACATAAGTGACTCCATTTCTTTTCACCTCTCACCCTTTTCAAAAGATTAGAAGTCATATTTTCAGCATAATTATATTTTAATATAAAAAAGACCTAGGACATTTTCAGCTACTAAAATTATATCCTACAGCTATCAAGTCATAAGCTATACTTATTTGTTTCTTCCCCAATGGTCCCTTAATGATAAATTTTATTAACATCAAGTTTTTATTTATAATGCAAAACCAGGAATGAACATAGTAGTAAAATTTTCTATTTTATGTACCTCTTTCAGTAAAATGTCTATTTAGAAGCTCAGGGTTACCATATTATCATTGCTATTTTGAAATCAGCTGGACAAATATAGGAATTGATGTTCTAGCAACACAAGTTCTATAAAAAGTTCATTCTAGCTTCACAACAGATTCAGTCACATTTTAATTAAAGTAACTAATTTGACCTAACGAAAATGTTAGTAATTTTCTAGCTTAAATTCAATTAGTTTTAGTTACTGGTAGAAAGCCTAAATACCCAACTTGGCTCTTAAAAAAATGGTGAACAAGTATGCCTAGAGGTCAGTATGCTCACTCAGTGCCTGTCATGCTGACTGCACACAACAGGTACGGAGTAGATGTGTGTGAATGGGATGATGGAAGAGTAGATGATGAGTGGACAGAACCAACTGAGCAGGCAAGGAGGAAGGAAAAGCAGGAGGTGAGAAAGAAGACCCAGAGAGTCCCTAAATCCAAGTTGTACACATAATATGATACAGAGAATAAGTACGGAGACATGCAGATGATGGCCATTTAGGTCCATCTGGTAAAGATAGGAGAGGATTATGCTAAGTGAAATAAGTCAAACAGAGAAAGTCAGTTATCATATGGTTTCACTTATTTGTTAAACATACAAGGAATAGCAGGGAGGACATTAGGAGAAGGGAAAAATGAAGGGGGAGAAATTGGAGTGGGAGACGAACCATGAGAGACTATGGATTCTGGAAAACACACTGAGGATTTTAGAGGGGAAGGGGGGTAGAGGGATGGATGATCCTGGTGATGGGAATTAGGGAGGGCAAGGATTGCATGGAGTACTGGGTGTAGCATGCAAACAATGAATCTTGGAATGCTTCATCAAAAACTAATGGTGCACTGTATGGTGACTACCATAACACACAAGGAGAGGAAATGGGAGTTCAGTCAGCCCTTTAGATGCTAAAGCAGGAGAGACAAGCAGTGTGTTCTAAGAGGGTCTGTACTGTGTCAACCAGCAACATTGGGCTGCTAGGACCTCCATGCCTGCTGGGCTCAGGCTGATTCCCAAACCTGCAGATCCACCAGTGTAGACAAGGCTGACTCCCAGAAAATCTTTCTGGGGTGGCAGCTTTAAGCCAGCACAGTCACTCCCCACTTGGACTGGCTCCCTGGTAAAGTTCTGGGCATTCTATAATCAAGACTCATGGGTGTCTCTTACTGGAGAATATCTCAAACCATCCTGCACTGCCCTGCTCTGACAAGGCAGTCCAGAGCCCTCCAAGTGTGTCTTCAGGAGCAAGAATATCCACATTTGTGCAGATTAGCTCTTGGAATTAGGTAGTGGCCAGGAACACCCAATAGCCCACTACTGGAACCCAGCATCTCCCTACAGATGCCCTGGTTCAGATTCCAGACTCTTCTGAACTGTGTCACCCATGGATGTGAGGTCTGTACTCTGTCAGTTGGCCTTTGGCTCTTGGGGCCCCATTATGCTGGGTGTCAGTCTGCAGCATCTGAGTGCTCTGAAGTCACATGGCTTCCCAGATACCATCTCATGCTTAGTCTACCACCTCCCATTTTGATTCCTTTATGATCTCCAAAGTGTGGTGACCTCACTCTAAATATGCTATTGCATTTTATCATCCTAACTCTTCTTTGGGGAACTGGAACCGGTGGCCAGACCCAGACCATTGAAAGTCTTGTGAAACCAAACCAGTGATCACTTTCAAGTGGCACCTGAGAGGCTTAGCCTGTGTCTCATGGCACAGTGTGTATATAAACGCATGACATGTATTCATTGTGTTGCTATAGCTATGTATTGAAGCCAGCATAACTGGTGGACATGGTAAGTGAGAGGCAGTGAAGCATCTTGGTGGTGCCTATTGAAGCAAATGTGAATAAAAAGAGGCTCTTAGATGTGGGTACCTTAGGACCAGCAGTGAGGATCATAGAAGCTGCTTCCTTGGCCCCACTCCCAAGCGATTTAGTTGACGTGGGGCCCTGGACTCTGCACTTTTTACAGAAACACCCCAAGTGATTCTAATGTAGGTGGGCTATGGACCACAGTTTCTAAAATATGCTTACATAACTTTGAGTTAAACATATAAATAAAGTTGTTTTATTTGAATATACTTTAACAGGAAAGTGTATAAGTCATTTCATAAATGTTGACATAGAGATCTTAAAATATTATTAGGAAGTGTCCTCAGTTATGTTCCTTTGCCTTCCAGAATTAAATAAATATTAATATAATAATATTAAATAAATTATTATAAATAACTATTTATATTATAATATATATTATAAATAAAATATTAAATAAATACTACTCCACAATTATTTCCTAGGACCAGTTTAAAAATTAAAGCAAATAACAAGAAGAAAGAAACCCACCACTGTCACCACCATCACCACTACCAGCAAAAAGAATCCATCAACAAACTCATGTCTGAAGTGGAGACATACCCCTCTTTCCCAGTAGATGGAGTGGCCTCAGTGTTTGCTTTCACACTTGGTTAAGTATTTCCATGAGTGCCTTTGGCTGTCAATACAGAGAAGCTCGCTGGCAGAATCAGCAGAATGCATGAGAAGTCCCCAAACTAGTAACATTGAGAAAGTAGCACAATGTGAGACTCTCTTGCCATGTGCTTGTTCTAGCATCCCTGTGATTCTTTCTTCATCTTTATGCTGCCAGGACTGGTGCATTGAGAAGATGATCAGTAATCAATGGAAGCTCAGATATTGCTTCTAATAAATACATAACATTTATGAAAGTAACAACATGTGATATCATAAATCTGAGATCTGCTCTTTATGAACCATTGAAAATAGCTCTGTGCTTTAACAAAACTGTTTGCCAAAAAAAAAAAATGCACCTTTGAGAAAAGGATTTGCCAATATTTAACTTTTTAAATTTCTTTTCAGTGTAACAGAATTTATTGTTTATGCACCACACCCAGTGCTCCATGTAATACGTGCCCTCCATAATACCCACAATATTTAATTTTTGTAAGTTATGTTCTTTCCCTCTATGGGACAGAAACAGAGCCCATTGCTTAAAAAAAATCCATCTGTGTGACCACCAATGTCTTCCAATTTGCATAATTCCCATAAGGACTATGTTGAGCTCTGTGCAGAGGATGGGGTACACACCCTACAGAAGAGAATGAGAAGGAAAAGGATGGCAGGGACCTAATGTAACACTGAAACATGTAAAGCTAGCTCTTGACCTGAATACCTAAGACAGATAAACCACAGAGTTTATCCAGGGTTTATTATCTCCTACAGGTCTTAACACTGTTAAAGTGAGTGAGAGAGATAGATGTATAGGTTTCTACTGCTGCCATGACAGGTCACCATAAACACAGTGGCTTCAAAGGACACACGTTATTATCTCACAGTTCTATGGGCTAGAAGTCCAACCAGTATCTCCTTGGACTAAAATCAAGCTGTCAACGGGGCTGCCATCCTTCTGGAGGCACTAGGGGACTATCTGTTTCATTGACTTTTCTAGCTTTTATAGGTTCCCCATATTTCTTGGCCATTGGACACTTCCCTCCATCTTCGGCACTAGAAACAGCAGGTAGAGTTCTTTCACACAGCATCATTCTGACCTCCTTTTCTCCCTCTTCCAATATTAAGGCCCCAGTGTAATTCTGTGGGGTCATCTGGACAATTCAGGATAATGCCCCCATCTCCACATCCTTAACATAAGCACATTGGCAAAGTCTCTTTTACTCCAGGGATTAGAATGGGGGCCTACTAGGGAGGGGGCATTATTTTGCCCACCACAAGAGTATTAACTCAGGACTCAATAATATTGGAACTAAATATATATAAATAATTATATGTATATTTACTTCCTAAATACATATTTTTTTCCAATGTATACTTCGTAATTTCACATTTTAGTAAAGTAAGACACTACCTCAAGGCATAATCAAGACAAAGGCTAATCAGAACTCTAGAAGTGTTTCATTGATGACCATAAAATTTCCTAAGCACTAGTCTCTTTGGAGTAGTTGTTTTGCTTTGTTTTCCGGACATGGCTTTTTTTCTCTCCAAGGGCTGACGTTGCAGAAATTTCATCCAAGGTGCAGTGGTGGAGGAAGGGAATGAAAGGCCATGGCACAGTTGGTGCACCTAGGACCCACTCACCTTCTGCTGTGAACCCTCAGCTGGGTCTGTATAGGGCAGGTAGGATGGATAGATTGTTAGGTAGAAGATCTAACAAGAGTAAATATCTATGCCCTCCATATGGGAGCAGCCAACTACATAAGCCAACTGTTAATCAAAATAAAGAGACATATTGATAAAAATACAGTAATTGTAGGGGATCTTCACATGGTTCAACATTCACAAATCAATCAATTTGATAGAACAAACCAACAAGAGAAGAGACAAATCCCATGGTCCTCTCAATTGATGCAGAAAAAGCATTTTATAAAATACTACATTGCTTCCTGATTAAACTCTTCAGATTATGGGGATAAAGGGAACATTCCTCAGCTTCATAAAATCTGTCTATGGAAAACCCACGGTGAATATCATTCTCAATAGGGAAAAACTGACAGCCTTCCCATTGAGATCATGAACACGACAAGGATGCCCACTCTAGCCACTATTGTTCAATATAGTACTAGAACTTCTAGCAACAGCAATCAGACAACAAAAAGAAATGAAAGGTATTCAGATTGGCAAAGAAGAAGTCAAACTGTCTCTCTTTGCAGATGACATGATAACTTTACATGGAATAAACCTAAACAAAGAGGTAAAGGATATGTACTTGAGGAACTATAAAACACTCATGAAAGAAATTGAAGAAGACACAAAAAGATGGAAAAACATTCCATGCTCATGGATTGGAAAAATAAACATTGTTAAAATGTTATACTGCCCAGAGCAATCTATATTTTCAATGCCATTCCAATAAAAATTCCTTTGGCATTTTTCAAAGTGCTGGAACAAACAATCCAAAAATTTGTATGGAACCAGAGAAGACCCTGGATTGTAAGGAAATGTTGAAAAAGAAAAACAAAGCTGGGGGCATCACGTCATGGGATTTCAAGCTTTACTACAAGGCTATGATCACCAAGACAGCATGGTACTGGCACAAAAACAGACACATAGGCTAGTGGAACAGAGTAGAGAGCCCAGATATGGATCCACAACTCTATGGTCAACTGATTCTCGACAAAGCAGGAAAAAATGTCCAGTGGAAAAAAGACAGTCTCTTCAATAAATGGTGCTGAGAAAATTGGACAGCTATGTATAGAAGAATGAATCTCAACCATTCTCTTACACCATACACAAAGATAAACTTGAAAAGGATAAAAGACCTCAACGTGAAACAGGAATCTATCAAAACTGTAGAGGAGATCATAGGCAATAACCTCTTTGATATCGGCCACAACAACCTCTTTCAAGACATGTCTCCAAAGGCAAAGGAAACAGAAATGAAAATAAACTTTTGGGTCTCCATCAAGATTAAAAGCTTCTGCAGAGCAAAGGAAACAGTCAACAAAACAAAGAGGCAACCCACGGAGTGGGAGAAGATATTTACAAATGACACTCCAGACAAAGGGCCGATATCCAAGATCTATAAAGAACCCCTCAAACTCAACACCTAGAAAAGAGATAATCATGTCAAAAAATGGGCAGAAGACACGAACAGACACTTCTCCAAAGAAGACATACATGGCTAACAGACACACGAAAAAATTTTCATCACTAGCCATCAGGGAGAGTCAAATCAAAACCAAATTCAGATACCACATTACACCACTTAAAATGGCCAAAATTAAGATAGGAAACAACAAGTGTTGGAGAGGATGTGGAGAAAGGGGAACCCTCTTACACTGTTGGTGGGAATGTAAGTTGGTGCAATCACTTTGGATAACAGTGTGGAGATTCTTAAAGAAATTAAAAATAGAGCTTCCCTATGACCATGCAATTGCACTACTGGGTATTTACACCAAAGATACAGAAGTAATGAAAAGAAGGGCCATATGTACCTCAATGTTCATAGCAGTCATGGCCACAGTTGCCAAACTATGGAAAGAGACAAGATGCCCTTCAATAGATGAATGGTTTAAGAAGATATGGTCCATATATATAATGGGGTATTATGCCTCCATCAGAAAGGATGAATACCCATCCTTTGTATCAACATGGACGGGACTGGAGGAGATTATGCTGAGTGAAATAAGTCAAGCAGAGAAAGTCAATTATCATATGGTTTCACTTACTTGTGGAGTATAAGGAATAACATGGAGGACATTAGGAGAAGGAAAGGAAAAGTGAATTGGGACAAATTGGAGGGGGAGATGAAGCATGAGAGACTGTGGACTCTGAGAATTAAACTGAGGTTTTTGGAGGGGAGGGGGTGGGGGAGGTGGGTGAGTCTGGTGGTGGGTATTAAGGAGGGCACATACTGCATGGAGCCCTGGGTGTGGTGCATAAACAATGAATCTTCCTGGGAGACTAAAAAAAAAAAAAAAGACATTTTCTCCAAATTTATACTTTGCAAATCTTACTATCACATGCCTGGAGGTCTTTCTACTCTCATTGATCTAGGGGGTATCCTCTCTGCCTCTAGGACATGAAATCTTGTTCCATTCCCCAAATAGGGAAATTCTCAGCTAGGATTTACTCAAACATGTCTTCAAGTCCTCTCTCTGTCCACCTGCTCTGCGATCACAACATTTCTGACATTGGAACATTTCATGGCATTATTTATTTCCCTAATTGGGTTTTCATGGATTCTAAGGTGTTTGTTCCAGGCCTCCAGATCCTTCTTTCCTAGCAGTTTGTCTTCTAGGTCACTAATTTGATCTTCTGCCTCATGTATGCTAGCTGTTAGAGTATTTAGATTAGATTGGATCCCATTGATAGGACTTTTAAGTTCTGTCAGATTAGCTCTCACTTCTGCCCTTAGAGATTCTATGTTGCCACTAATGGTTCATTATAATGCAGTTGACAAGGAAACCCAGTTCTTTCTGCTACACAACATTTTCATAATCAGAATATCCAGTGATGACTTTATACCAGGACATAAGAAAACTTTTGGGATTTCATACAGTTTCTAAAACAGTTATAGCATTTATCCCTACAATATAACCTAAGGCTTATCATCAGTTGTTTGACAATGCTTCCCATGTAATTTAACATAGCAAATAAACAAGCCTAATTAGTAAAATAAAAGTCTTCATTTGCAATTCTTTGGGGGGACTTTGTTAAAACCCTCAGAAAATATTAAAGCACATGCCTAAATAGGATTATGCATCATTATAAAACTTAAACCTGAATTATTTATCTCCCCAAGGTGATAATAAGTGATTCCAAAGACAATTAGGTAGGGTTACATAGTTGTTCTTAAAATTCAGCTCTTTTAATATTGAGAAGTTTTAACTCTCTTGGGTAACCGAAGACTCCATAAAGACAAAACAAAATTTGGTTTTCTGGGTGAGGAAAATAAAATAACTTTGTTTACAATTTCTTATAAAGTACAAATGAATGATCGAAGAAAACGGTGTATTTTTCTCACAGAGTAAGCAGAATTTTAATCATGTGCCAGTGTACCTTTAAAATCTATATATTTAAGGGGCACCTGGGTGGCTCAGTGGGTTAAGCCTCTGCCTTCGGCTCAGGTCATGATCTCAGGGTCCTGGGATTGAGCGCTGCATCGGGCTCTCTGCTCGGCGGGGAGCCTGCTTCCTCCCCTCTTTCTCTCTGTGTCTGCCTCTCTGCCTACTTGTGACCTCTGTCTGTCAAATAAATGAATAAAATCTTTAAAAAAAAATCTATGTATTTAAGAAAAAAAAAAACCTATGTATTTCAACATTAGTCACACATAAAATTCTTTCCCAATGATTTCCCTTCACAATCCTTCTATAGCTTTTTTTTTTTTTCTTTTTTTCTCACTCATACTTGGCCTAAGTCTTTCTCTCTAAACTACCAGTCTTATTTTAGGACAAAATTACCTCCCCTCCAAACAAAATGAATTCCCATTCTTTATATCTTTCTCATCAAAACCACATTTTCCCCCATGCAGAGTTACTTTCATTATCTCCATCAGTCTTAATTACATTTAGCAGAATTTTAACACTTAGAAACCTTAGTGTCTAATGAAAACTAAGTAGTAACCAGTTGTGAACTGTGTGTTACACTGGAATTCTTTAGATCTGAAGTTTATGCATACATTTTCTATTTTGTAAAAATATGTTTTTCTGTGGTACAATCTTTTGATAATGTAAGGACCTATTTAGCCAGAGGCTTCCATTAAGGTTAAACAATAACCTTTTTGTTAACCCTTATACTGTCCCTGCTCCCCTTCCTCCAGGGGACTTGCTTAAAAACAAGTCCCGGAAACCAGACCCAGGTAACAAAGCCCAGATACAAGGGTGGGTCAGGCCAGGTGGAGAGTTCCGATCAGTGGGGGGTTGCATACTGTTTCCCTAGCTACCAAGGAGCATGGGCCCCACCCTTTGGGAGCCTTTTGAGTGCCAATTCTAACAAAGGTGATAGGCTAGGTCAAATGTCTACTATAGGGTAAATTGTAATTCAATTGGTCACCTAGCATCACTGTGCCGCTTTCTCTGTGTGTTACAATTTCATTGGCCACCTGTGCGTGGCCAGGCCCAACCGCATGGCCTTTGCCCTTAAAAACTAGTCCGTGAAACAGAGAAAGGTCGCTGTCTCTTGTAAGAGGCCTGGCCCCGAACGTTTGGTTTGATTCTTGATGCTTGGCACGAAATAAAGCTTTGCTTGACCTTCGCTTTGTATCGGTCTCACTCCTTTAATCACGGACCCATTATTGGGGGACTCATCAGATAAAGCATCAAGTATGTTTACCGATAGACTCAAGTATCCTCAGCTTCTCTGCAATAGTGATGAAGTTCTAGAATATAGGTAAGGTTCAGTGGGGTGAGGTCAGGAGCCGATGACCAAAAAAGAATTCTTGAGACATCTTTGGTGCAAAATGGTGGTTTATTGGGGCGCCTGGGTGGCTCAGTGGGTTGAAGCCTCTGCCTTCGGTTCAGGTCATGATCTCAGAGTCCTGGGATCGAGCCCCGCGTTGGGCTCTCTGCTCAGTGGGGAGCCTGCTTCCCTTCCTCTCTCTCTCTGCCTGCCTCTCTGCCTACTTGTGATCTCTGTCAAATAAATAAAATCTTTAAAAAAAAATGGTGGTTTATTAAATAAAGCATGGGGACAGGACCTGTAGGCAGTAAGAGTTGCTGCCCCAGGGTTGTGAGGAGTGGCAGGTCATGTACCTGGGTAGGGAAGGAAAAGGGAGGTTTCAATAGAACTTTCGTATGCTAATGAGGACCTACAAGGCCTTGAGGTCTTGCTATTGTCAAGGTCATTTTCCCCTCTAACAAGGTATTAACATTAAGAAAGTTGGGAGATTCCTAAAGAATGTCATTATATGTCCCACCCAGGAGTGGGGGTGGGAGAAGGTTGCTGGGTGTCAGCTTTTGCTTTGTCCTCAGCCAGCCTTCTGTTCCCTCATCAATAGGAAACCAAAAGCAAGTAAACCTTATGTTTGGTACTGAATTAAAGATTCAGTATTTTGTCTATTTGGAAAAGACTTAGATATCCAATGAATTCAATCTGAGTTGTCATTCAAGTAAAACTGTAAACTTTCAGGTTACCAAAGACTGTGAAAGCTATTTTAGCAATTACCCATAAAAACTTGGAGACAGACAAATTGAACCATCATTTGAAACCATCTTTTGTTGAGAAATTGCCAAGAGATAACATGAGCCCATTTGATCTTCAGCAAACCTTTGTAGAATAAAAGTGTTATATTTAATGTTGGGAACTAATTGAGATAGACATGCCTATCCTAATTAAGCCAACAAACACAAATTAACTTTAATACAGAATATGTTGCACCTATGTCCACTTAAAAGTCAATCAAGTTGTTCCCCATTGTCATTTCTTTTTAACCTGGGGCACCTATAGGGAAATCTGAAGTGGGTGGTTTACGTCCAAGAGGGTGCTATTTGTTCTCTGATAGTGAGGGCAGGAGAAGCAGGAGCCGATGGGTGGTGGAGGCACCCAGGATGGTACAGGAGCTGGTTGTACAAGCTACACCCATGGTGGTGCAGATACAGGAGGAGGGAGTGGGGGAGGCAGGAGAGGGGAGGGACTGCCAGCAAGGCTGGAGGTGGATAAAAGCTCAGAGAGAAGGGAACTTCCTTTCTGCCTCTGCTGCTGCCATTGTATCCTTGGAAAAGCTTGTGGTGAAGGGGGAGAGGGGGAAAGAAGCAAGTTCTGAAGTTTACCCTTGAGTGCACCCACCCAGTAGAAGATGGAGTCCTGGATGCTGCCAATTGTAAGCATTTTCTTGAAGAGACAATCAGTGAGTGGAAAAGCTGGGAGTCTTGGTGGAGGGGTTGTAACCATTGAAAGGAGCAAGAGCAAGATCACTGTGGCTTCTGAGGTGCCTTTTTCCAAAAAGGTATTTGAAATATCTCACCGAAAAGTATTTGAAGAATAATCATCTGCGTGATTGTGTGCACATAGTTGCTAACAGCAAAGAGAGTTACTAATTGTGTTACTTTACAGATTAACCAGGGTGAGGAAGTGGAGGAAGGGGAGGATTAAAACTCATTTATCTGGAATATTTCGTAAGAGTTCTTGTGTGAAACTTGGGAATCAAAATGGTGGTTTTCCTTGTGTCTCTGCAGTGTGGGTTGGCCAGACAATTGAACATTGTAGCAATAGAACTTTACTCAAGAGAAAAAAAGAAAGAAAGAAAGAGAAGAAAAAAAAAAGAGAACTTTACTCAGGCTGCCATTCTCTTATTTGTGATTACACGCTTTTTTCCCTGCTTGATAATTTTAGTTATTGTGGTAATAATACTAAAATATTAGTAGAGTCTTTCTAGAGAATTGCTGGCAATTTGACCTTGAGCAGCTGGATAAGGGTGTGGAGCTGTATGCTCTGTCGTTAGTCATTATTTTACTTAAACGTGTGATTTTTGGGGCGCCTGGGTGGCTCAGTGTGCTAAAGCCTCTGCCTTCGGCTCGGGTCATGGTCCCAGGGTCCTGGGATTGAGCCCCACATCGGGCTCTCTGCTCAGCGGGGAGCCTGCTTCCTCCTCTCTCTGCCTGCTTCTCTGCCTACTTGTGATCTCTGTCTGTCAAATGAATAAATAAAATCTTTTTTTTTTTAAGATTTTTATTTATTTGACAGACAGAGATCACAAGTAGGCAGAGAGGCAGGCAGAGAGAGGAGGAAGCAGGCCCCCTGCCGAGCAGAGAGCCCGATGTGGGGCTCGATCCCAGGACCCTGAGATCATGACCTGAGCCAAAGGCAGAGGCTTTAACCCACTGAGCCACCCAGGTGCCCCTGAATAAATAAAATCTTAAAAAAAAAAAAGTGTGAGTTTCATCTGGTGCTTTTCTCAGAGAATCAGTTATACAACCATGGCAACTCCTAACTGACTGAAAGCAAAACCAGTGACTTCTTTGAGGTTCTCTTCTTGCAGGAAAATGCAGGGTTGATAAAAATTCAGGGCTCTGGGGCATTTCAATTTTTTATTACAATTACTCGATACGCACAATTATTATGAATGCTAAACGTTTTTCTTCCTGTTGGGGTCCGTGATCAAAGGAACGAGACTGATACAAAGTGAAGGTCAAGCAAAGCTTTATTTCGTGCCAAACATCAGGAATCAAACCGACTGGTAAGGGCTGTCTCTTACGAAGAGATGGCGACGATGACTTCGACAGGGGCACTCCCAAGAAGGCTGCTCTGGACAAGGCTGCTCTGCATGTGGCCGCTCTCTGACGAGGCCGCTCTTACTGACAGCACTTACTGACAGCTCTCACAGTTCTTGACGACTCCTACAGTTGACAGCTCTCCGACAGCTTCTCACAGCTCTTGCTTCTCCAGCGAGACCACTCCCAATGAGGCTCATGGCTCTTACTCCTGCAGGGGACAGCTCTTATTCCCTGGAGGGAGGCTGCTCTGGCAAGGCCACTCCCCCGACGACTCTTCTCCCCGAGGACTCTTCTCCCTGACAACTCTTACAGCTCCTGCTGACAGCTCTTACTGCTCCGCGAGACTGCGAGACTGTCCCTACTAGCCTGGCAAACCAACTTTTATAGAGGCACTTTTAGCCGGGCTATACAGAGGTAGCCAATGAGATTGCAATTTACCCTAGTGGATATACACATGCCCCTCTGATTGGATGTCTTCACCTGGCCTGACCCGCCCTTGTATCTAGGCTTTGCAAGGAAGTTCCTTTGGGAGGGGCAGGGTCAATCTAAGTTCACTGCAACAATATGGGTCCCTCTGCTTAAGTAAGCCCTTACACTTCCTGTGGAAATAAAGTGTTGTTTTGTGCTGCTGTATATTCTACTACCTTCCAGAAAAGACTCTGGAGAGCAGTCGTAGAGGTCGTGTGTGGGACCAGCAGCTCAGGTGGTGAATGAATTCGGCCAAGGCAGGACACAGGAAATACAAGTTTATGAATATGCTGCAAGGGAGCAGGGGGCAGGACAGCAAAGGAGATACTGTGGGCAGGGGGCAGTGGTGCTGGGGCTACAGGGAAGTGGGGGAGTGAGGAAGTATGGAAATGTAGGGAATTTTTCTTTTTTGGTACCTGTGCCCAGCCATTAGTAGCCCATTGGTCAGAAGCTAGGGCTTCCTCCTGTTTCAAGATGGGTTTCCTGAGATGCCTGCTTGTCCTCAGCCTGGCGGTCACCGCGGGCCCTTCTTCCTTACTAGAGTTCCAGGGCTCAAGCCTGCTGCCTGAAAGCACCCTCTACACCAGGTTTTAAAATACGTGAAAGTGCCCAAAAATGAATTTATAAATAATTACTGTTTGTACAATTCTTCATAACAAACTGTTGCTTTGGCTCCCAGCAGGGGGAGCTGGAGATAAGCAATAGTAGAGCTTCCAGCGTGGACATGTGTGCAACTTTCGGGGATCCACTGAAGACTTTCATGGGCATTGGAGAGTGAAGGAGAAATGACTGAGAGACAGTTCATGCTGAGGAGATAGGAACAAAATGTGGACATGCCCAGGAAATAGTAGCTTCTGTGCCAGTTAGGCTATGGATTGATTTAATGTCAAGTCATTCTACAAACAGACATTAAGTTGGACCAGACAGAAAGTGGGATTTTGTCACCCGTGTATCTGAAAAGGTATTAACTTGTAAAGATGTCATTGCTGCCAACCAAAAATCAAGAGTATTTGAGAATGACTTTGAAAAGAGACCCTGAGAACTTATGGTGCCCTTGTAAAATCTAAACATTGCAGAAATACCTGCCTTATATAAAAATTAAAGAGTATAAACTAATGTTTTTAAAGAGTTTGCCTACAGCTAATTTCCACCTGAAATTCTTGGCCTCTGTTAGTTGCATACCTGGAAATTAATTGTTTGAGTCCTCCCTTTGCTTCAATTTAATATTTGACATTCCTTGGATTGAATTTAATAAGTTGAATGTTTTCAACTTGATTTGTGATAGAGGCTTTAGCATTTTCTACTTCTATGCAAATTTCTTAAAGCAGAATTGTTTGCATGTTTTTCTGCCTTCATGGAAGGCAAAGTTTCTTTTCTTTTTCTTTTCTTTTCTTTTGTTTTATAACAAAGTAGACATTCAATTATTTATTTCATGTCCTCCATACTAGATGTGGGCAGAGTTCTATGTATTTCTCATTCATCATTATATTCCCAGCGCTAGATCAGTGTCTGGCTTATAGTCACCACTCAAGAATATCTGTTGATTGAAAGATAAACAGACTTCATAAGCACAGAGAAAAATTTGATGGTCGTCAGAAGGTAGAAGGTGGGAGGAATGGGCAAAATAGGAGAAGGGAATTAAAATTTTGGGATAGGAGCAGATTTCTTAAACAGGACACAAAAAGCATCAACCATAAAAAAAGACTGATGAGGTGGACAACATTGAAATTAAAAACTTCTCTTCATAAAAAAGCACATGAAGACAATGAAAAGGCCAGGCCCAGAGTGGGAGATGATGGTTATAATACATATAACTGGCAAAGGACTCACATCCAGATATATAAAGAATGATCCAAATCAGTGAGAAATAAAGATTGGCAACCCAAAGTTTAAAAAATGGTCAAGAGGCTAGAAAGTACTAATGAGGGCAGCAGAAAGGACTACCAACAGGTGGACAGATCCTCCACCTCCTTTTTAGGGAAACATACTGGAAGCATGAGATGGCCCTGATTACCACCAGAGTGGTCAAAACTGCAAAGCTGACCAGGATGTGAAGCAGCTTTCTGAAGCCTTGATGGGGTGTGAATGTAGACCATTTCTGAGCACTGTCCACATTTGCTGTACAGCTAAACACTGGCATGCCCAGCGATTCCAGAACTAGGCATGCCCCCAGGAAATGCATTTGCATGTGTACCAGAAGACACATACAAGAATGCCTGCAATAACATTATTCATAATTGTCTCAAACTGGACACACTCCAAATTCCAAAAACAGTAGGACAAAGAAATGTGGTATATGCAAACAATGGACTACCATAAAGCAAGGATGACACAAAATATTACATATTGCATAATTCCAATTGTATGAAACTTAAAAATCAAGCCTCCGCCTTCTGCTCAGGTCATGATCTCAGGGTCCTGGGATCGAGCCCCTCATCTGGCTCTCTGCTCCCTCTCTCTGTCTTCCCCTATCCCTCTCTCTGCCTGCCTCTCTGCCTACTTGTGATCTCTTTCTGTCAAATAAATAAATAAATAAAAATTAAAAAAAATCAAGAAATAGTAATCAGGACAGTGATGACTTTGGGGAGAAGTAGTGTACTTTAAAGGTGCTTGGTCTAGATGGTGGTCACCAAGGTGTGTTTATGTCGTAATAATTCAGTGAGCTGTAAAAACTTGTGACTTGTATACATTTAAATATGTGTGTTATATTTCAATAAAAAGTTAAGAAAAGTTTAAAAAATACTAATTGACTAATGAGTGGATTAACAAATGAATATTAAGAAAGGTTTCTTTCTGCTATAACTGGGGCATCAGCTGGACTTTGGCACTGTCCCTAACCACAATTAGTAAGTTTGTTAGTAAGCGTGTGACCTCGGTTTGTAAATCGTACTTGTTTATTGCATTGATGTTTGCCTGTAGTGATTCTTTGTTTGTTTGTAAAATATTAAAACCTTGGGCTGAAATTAGCAGATACATTTTTTTTTTTTTTTGCAAACTACTCCCAGATTTTAAAGCTTGTAATAAAATTGAAAAGTATGGTTTTTAAATGTCTTTTTGAGCTCTCATAATTGAGTTTTGATCACACTTTATAGTGGAGTGGCTAACACATGGTTAAAAAAAAAGACAAAAGAAAGAGGACTCCCATTCTTAAAGCTCATCAGCTCAGACTGATGAGCAGATGTATTTTTATCCCCCCACCAACACAAAGTGAAATTAGGGAGTCCATTTCAGGCCAGAGAAGACAGGGAATGTCCTTGAAACAAAAGGAGTTTTGGTACCTGCGTGGCAATATTCCTTCAGGGCCCTGTTCTGAGGTAGACTAACCGATAATTGGCTCCAATTATCATAACCATTAACCCTATAAATGAATGAGGAAGAAGGCCCCACATACAAGAAGAATAACCTGGGTCTATTAAGAGGAAGAACAGTGAAAGAGTCAGTGTCCCCTTCATTAGCTTCTTCTGGCAAGCTGTGTTTATTAGGAGGAGTAGGCTTATTTAGATATCATCATCCAACATGTCGGAAGGGGGACTATTAGCCAGGTGAGTGGCCAAACATATTCTGTCAAGGTCAGGATCCTGATTTAGGGTCATGAACATAGGACTGGACATAGGGTACCTCGGTCCATTTGCCCTATTTCTTGCAGAAGAGATCTAAATGGTAGATCATATTGAAACTCAGCGTCTCATGAATTGGCCATTTTTCCTCATCTAATAAGGAGTACTGAGGCCATGAACGGTTACAGAGAAAATCAATCTTGTCTTTCTTAAATCTTGTGATCTGAATTGATGATAGTGGGTTAAAAGACACCCCAAGGGAGAGCCCGTGGGGACTGAAGAAGATCCCATGTTCCTAGAGAAGCAGAGAAGGTCCATTAACATGAAAATCCCCCATACTCCCCTGTGATATTCAATGCAGGATATGTCAGAGGTTCCCAGTGTCAAAGTGACTGGAGATGTGCCTAGAACAAAACTGCTGTGAACACTTCCAGCCTTGTAGGAGGGATGTAGGAGGGATGCTGTTGCCCCCCCCACC
The DNA here is from genome assembly GCA_020311275.1 of Eira barbara. Taxonomy (NCBI): domain Eukaryota; kingdom Metazoa; phylum Chordata; class Mammalia; order Carnivora; family Mustelidae; genus Eira; species Eira barbara. Next base: position 674,608 of record JAHRIG010000431.1, read on the forward strand.
TCTCCATTGCATTCTAGACTACAAATTGGTGCTGGCGAATTGGCTGAAATCCCATGACATGGCATAAAGATCCTGCCATTTTTAACCTATGGAAAACACTAGAAAAGTTTTACGAGGAGAAATTATCCAACATTGTGATTCAAGCTGTAATTAGAGGACACTGATGAAAAAGTGTAAAGATAGAAATCCATCATGGTCTAAGTAACATCCCAATGCAAGTAGTCTTTACAGCCAACTTCCCTAGGAAACAGCCCTTCTCTGGGTTTTAATTCAGTTTTGGCTGGCTCTCAGTGGAGGTCTTTTGGCCAGAAGTGGCTAGATAAATGATGTGGAAGAGACACCATTGGACCAATGAGGAGGAAACCTCACAGGAGAGTCTTAAGGTTGGCAGGCTACCTAGTGACTTAGGTGGCTGTCCTGTGCCCAAGAAAGACAGCTTTGTATTAATATAGGAATAAAGAGAAGGCATCAAGTTTCTGGGTCTTATTTCCATTTCGGCTAGGGTACTAGCTTCCAGTCAAAATGCAGGCTTTTTTTCCTCCCCTGAAAGCAGCCATGGGCTAGAGGGTTGCAGCTTGAGCAATCGATATGAATGTGTTCCGATAAGATCTTACTCCTGGAATAGCCCCTGAAATGGAAGAACAGGAAGAGAACTTTGCACTGAGGTTGAAGTCCAGATAAGAAGAAAGGCCCCACGTTGGGCACCAAAATGATGTGAGGCTGGTGAGCAAATGGTCAAGATATAATTTTTGAGAGTTTTCCATGCAAAAGGTAGTCTTATTAGAGTACAGGGCAGGACCCATGGGCAGAAAGAGCTGCACAGAGATTGTGAGCTGTGACTGATCTTATACTTTTTAGTTAGTGGGGATAAGGGATAGTGCAAGTCTCAAAGGAATTTGGAAGAAAGGCTTCTAGGACTTTGAGGAGGCAGCTGCTCTTAAGATAAAGTTATTTATTTATGTGTCTGATAGCCATTTGCATGTCTCCATTGGAAAAGTGTCTGTTCATATCTTCTGCCCATTTTTTGATATGATTATCAGTTTTGTGTGTGTTGAGTTTGAGAAGTTCTTTATAGATCCTGGATATCAACATTTTTTTTTTTTCCAACCAAACAAAATGAAGAAATTTACTTGTTTGACAATCCCCAGGCCGAAGGCAGAAAAAATCCAAGTTCAATGAAAAACTGGATATCAACCTTTTGTCTGTACTGTCATTTGCAAATATCTTCTCCCATTCCGTGAGTTGCCTCTTTGTTTTGTTGACTGTTTCCTTTGCTGTGCAGAAGCTTTTGATCTTGATGAGGTCCCAAAAGTTCATTTTCGCTTTTGTTTCCTTTGCCTTTGGAGACATATCTTGAAAGAAATTGCTGTGGCTGATAGCGAAGAGGTTACTGCCTATGTTCTCCTCTAGGATTCTGATGGATTCCTGTCTCACGTTGAGGTCTTTTAACCATTTTGAGTTTATCTTTGTGTACGATGTAAGAAAATGGTCGAGTTTCATTCTCCTACATATAGTGGTCCAATTTTCCCAGCACCATTTATTGAAGAGACTGTCTTTTTTCCACTGTATATTTTTTCCTGTTTTGTTGAAGATTATTTGACCATAGAGTTGAGAGTCCATATCTGGACTCTCTAATCTGTTCCACTGGTCTATGTGTCTGTTTTTATGCCAGTACCATGCTGTCTTGGTGATCACAGCTTTGTAGTAAAGCTTGAAATCAGGTAACATGATGCTGCCAGCTTTATTTTTGTTTTTCAACATTTCCTTAGCGATTCGGGGTCTCTTCCGATTCCATACAAATTTTAGGATTATTTGCTCCAGCTCTTTGAAAAATACCGGTGGAATTTTGATCGGAATGGCATTAAAAGTATAGATTGCTCTAGGCAGTATAGACATTTTAACAATGTTTATTCTTCTGATCCAAGAGCATGGAATGGTATTCCATCTTTTTGTGTCTTCCTCAATTTCTTTCATGAGTGTTCTGTAGTTCCTTGAGTACAGATCCTTTACCTCTTTGGGTAGGTTTATTCCCAGGTATCTTATGGTTCTTGGTGCTATCATCATCACTAGCCATTAGGGAGATTCAAATTAAAACCACATTGAGATACCACCTTACACCAGTTAGAATGGCCAAAATTAGCAAGACAGGAAACAACGTGTGTTGGAGAGGATGTGGAGAAAGGGGAATCCTCTTACACTGCTGGTGGGAATGCAAGTTGGTGCAGCCACTTTGGAGAACAGTGTGGAGACTCCTCAAGAAATTAAAAATAGAGTTTCCCTATGACTCTGCAATTGCACTACTGGGTATTTACCTCAAAGATACAGATGTAGTGAAAAGAAGGGCCATCTGTACCCCAATGTTTATAGCAGCAATGGCCACGGTTGCCAAACTGTGGAAAGAACCAAGATGCCCTTCAACGGACGAATGGATAAGGAAGATGTGGTCCATATCCACTATGGAGTATTATGCCTCCATCAGAAAGGATGAATACCCAACTTTTGTAGCAACATGGACGGGACTGGAAGAGATTATGCTGAGTGAAATAAGTCAAGCAGAGAGAGCCAATTATCATATGGTTTCACTTATTTGTGGAGCATAAGGAATAACATGGAGGACATGGGGAGATGGAGAGGAGAAGGGAGTTGAGGGAAATTGGAAGGGGAGGTGATCCATGAGAGACTATGGACACTGAAAAACAACCTGAGGGTTTTGAAGGGGTGGGGGGTGGGAGGTTGGGGGAACCAGGTGGTGGGTATTAAGGAGGGCACATATTGCATGGAGCACTGGATGTGGTGCAAAAACAATGAATACTGTTACGCTGAAAAGAAATAAAAAAAATAAATAAAATATGAAAAAAACAAAACAAAAAAAAAGATAAAATTATTTACTACTTTCTAGTAAAACATTAATCCTGAGACCCTTGGGTTGTATATCGGTGGACCAAAGTTTGTAAGGTAATTGCTACCATATTTTGGGTGGGGCTCCTTATGGTTATCACAGGGAAATAAAACTACAAAGAACAAAGCTATAGTGGTCACACGTGAAAGGAAGTCCTTAAGGGAGCTGCAGAAGTGTTGTAATCTGTATGCCTGTAACTTATGAGCCACAGCAAATTCTAGGCCTTGTTCTGTTTTCTTTCATCAAGTGTTTATCCAAAGATAATGAAAATATGAATTTGATAAGGCATAAACACTCCCCCATATTTATTGTAACATTATTTATAATAGCAAAAATGTGGAAACAATCTACCGGTCCATTGACAGACTGGCAAAGGGAAGGTAGTATGCATAAACAGAATTGTATGCAGCCAGAAGAAAGGATGAGATTGTGCTATCTGCGATAACATGGATGGATCTAGAAGGTTTTATACTAAATGAAAGAAGTCAGACTGGGAAAGACAAATACTGGGTGATTTTACTCATGTGGAATACAAACAAACCAAATGAATAAGTAAATAAACAAAAGGCAGAATCAGACCTGTGAATATGGAGCAGAAACCCATGCTGGCCAGAGGGGAGATGGAGTGCGGTGTGGGCCAAAGTGGGTGAAGAGAATGGGAGATAGGCTGACAGTTAGATGATAGGTACACCTGTGGAGAGCATAGAATAATGTTTAACTTGTTGAATCAGCATGTTGCCATCTGAAAAATAACAACGTTGTCTGTCAATTACATTCAGATAAAAATGAGTCAAAAAATTAAAATAAATTAAGCTTTACCTAATTAGAGGTTTTTAAAAAGTGGGTTTAATACTTCCTACAAATGGGCACATTAGAAATTCATAATTATATATAATTACCTAGCCCTTGTTTTAAAGCCTAGGTGTTTGTCTAGAAGTGTTTCAAAAGCACTTAAAGCTATTATGTGCTATTATATTATATGCTAACAGCTATTATATGGCTGTTCAGGTAGAAAGTGCAATCCTAACACACCACTAGATAATTTATTTTGAGCAAGAAAAATCATTCATGGCCAGTGAATAGTGTTTGTTAACAAAAAGCTGGACCGTGAGCCTGATGAACTGGCAGTGTGGGTGTGGGGAGTGAAGTTTGCTGTTTGGTGTCTTTCCTGCAATGTCTCCAGGTGTCTTTCCAGCATCCTTCAGGAAAATCTTCCTGGTGCTTTGTCATTCCTTCCCCTCCTCTTCCAACATGGGATCCAAGGGCCAGCATTCAAGGGAGATAAGCTTTCTGGCCCAATCATGCTGGGCCATTGTTGAATCCAAGGTCCCCTTCCTTCTCCTCTTTCATCCTGAGTTGTGTGGAGCTGGGGGCTGGGCTGGGCTTGAGTACTGGGGTGTGTGGGGGGCAGTGTTGGTGCAGCTCCAGCCCTCCTTCTAGAAAGTTCCTGGATGAAGGCTTATTAGATGTCAGGGCTCATATCTTCCTACATCTCTGTTGCACGTGTGAGAATGAAGTGTCATAAGAACAACTTGTGTAGCCCAGGTCCTGGCACTTACTAGGTACTTAATAAATTAGTTTTTTCCCCCTCTGTTCTTGTATAAAATTCTCCTAATGTCTCTCAGGCCTTAAGGAGACTCCCTGTTGGGCATGAAAATTTGGTGGCAGTGGGGGATGGATCTGGAGGCTAATATTGTGCATTCATTATTTTTCAATGAAGATGGGTTTTCCCAATACTCCCGACTCTAAGTGGATATTGGCAGAAATGCACATTTGGGGATAACACCATGGGATGTGTTCAGGTATATGTAGAAGTCCTGGGTTTACCCAGAGTTTTAATATTTCTGGCCAGATATCTGGGCAGAAATTGCATGCATTGATGGGTCAGTCTTTGTTTCATTAAAACAAATGTAGCAGATCATTCAGAACAATCAAAAGTGAACACAGGCTGAGAGAGCTTTGCTGGGAGCAAGGCAGGTCATTGGTCCCAAGCAGGAAAACGCTGGGGAGCAGCAGGACAGGGTGTGGGTAGTGGGATCCACAGTGTCCTTTAGGAGTATGTAATCTGACTCTTATGCTTCTCAGTCATTCCCTGGTCATATTGAGGGATCAGGAGAAGAAAAGCATGCAGAAGCTGGCATGTCATTCATGGGGAGGGGCCTGTATCTGGGCCCTGTGTCCCTGGGCCTCTGTGGTGGCCTGTGACTCATGCAGGCATGGAGGAGGCCCCTGTGCTGAGGTGGGAGGGGTCTGGTCCTGTGGGCAGAGCAGGCTGGGAATGTTTCCAAAGGGCTGGGTGGGCGTTCTTGGCATCAGGTTGTGGGGCTCCCACCCATTGGCATACTGAGCTGTAGGAAAGGCTGTGCTCTTGCTGGGGACTGTTGCCAGCCCTGAGCCTTGCTGTCTGCTCTAAGGCCCAGAGCTGTGGGCTGGCCCTGCCTCCTCTCTGGAGGTGTTCACCTGCCTCCTGTCCTGTGTCTCCCCAGCTCTGAGGAAATGGAGGATTGCTGCAGGGGCTCTTTGCTTGCCCATCTCCCCTCCCTGCTTCTCCTCTTGCAGCTGCCTGCTGGGGGCTCTGCAGGTGAGTGTGTCCCTTCCCCCTCCCTGTGTCTCCCTGGGGTGGGTGAGAGCCCCTGGAGCTCTGCTGGTGTCTCCATCAGGACAGATGGCTATTGGTGGAGGCCCTGGCTCTAGACAGATTCTGGAGATCCCCCAACTGTTATTTGAAATTAAACACATAAGAGGAATCCCAGAACTGCAAAATAAGGGCAGGGGAGCATGAGAACTCTCTAATGAGTTTATGTCTTATAAAGTAAAAAATGTGAATTTCACTAAGAAAAGTAGAAAATGAATTTCCCCTCATTTCTTGTTCCCTGTCTCTATTGGTATCTAACAACTTATTTTGTTATTAACTCATTACACCCATGAAAACTGACAGGGTGTCCAGTGTGTGTTAGGTGCTACTCTATGTACAAAACGACAGAGTATCTGTCTTCACAGAGCTCATTCTGGCAGGTGACAGGGAGTACTAAATACCACAACCCGGTATAACGTATGACTGTTGGAGGAGTGGAGAGCATGGGACAGGGAAATAGAGGAGGGTGTGGAAGGGAGAGATGCAGGAGGGCTGTGGGCAGACTGTAATGCTCCATAAGGTGGCCAATGTAGGTAGTGAGATGGGAATGAAGCGTGGTGGAGGCAGTGTGTCATCCTGTGAGGATCACCCAGGACTGAGGGATTCTATCATGCGGAGCAGCCAGAGCAAAGCTGGAAGTGTGCTTGTGTGTTCAGGGAGCCAAGGAAGTAAGTGTTGGCTGTAGCAGAGTGAGGGAGAGGGAGAGAAGCAAGGGTTGGGGGGTCAGAGAGCAGTGGCAGATCATCCCTATAGGGCCTATGGGCCATGTGGGGAACTGTGGAGCCATTGCAGGGCTTTGAGCAGAGGAGGGACATGATTTTGCTTGTGGATTGAAAGAGTCATGCACAGAGGTTTGGGAGAGAATAGTCACAGGGAGTGTAGTCACTCTCATCCCACAGGTGAGACATATAGTGAGTCAGCCAAAGTTGAGTGGCACAAGGGGTGAGAAGTCACTCCTCTGAGGTCCAGCATGGGTGTTTCTTGGAGAAGTGTCCTGTTGTGACATGTCCATCTGTTCTCAGAAGACCCAAGACTGTGAAGGGGTGCGGCAGTGAAGTGAAACTTTTGTTGTAAGAAGTCATGATTTTTGTCCTGTAGGTGATGGAGTGGGGGCAGGCTTTAACAGAAATAGCTGTGGATTCTAGGTTTAGTGCAAATGTAATTCACCAGAGTACTAAGATATGGGGACAAATATCTAACTTAGGAGTAGGTGTGGGTAGGTTCCTGAGTTGGCTGAATGAGCAGAGAGTTCCCACCTAGGCCACAGGTGTTTTGTGGTCAGTTTTCAGTCCTGTCCTAAGAGGAGGCAGGTTAGAGCTGTGGATCTGAGCGTGGTCCCTGGAGCATTAGTAACAGAGTCCCCACCACCCCCTTAGAAATACGCATTCTTAGACCCACCCCAAAACTACTCAACCAGGAGCTCTGGGGGTGGAGCCCAGCCTTCTGTGTTTCACAGGACTTTCTGGTGATTCTGATGCCTGTGGAAAGTTAGAACCACTGCGTTAGAGAGCCCTTCATGGAAGGGCCTGGAGTCAGGAGCACAGGCCACTGAGGGACATCATTTTTGACATCATTGCTGGGTCTCAAGTATGTGGTAAGAGGATCTTGCCCAGGCACAGAGTGGTAAAAGCTGAGTCCTTTGGGTCAAGACCTCCTATCTGACACTTACCCCACTTGTCTGGGCCTCCCACCTGACATTGTATTCCCTTCCCTGTCCTGTACCACTCCTGCTTTCTCACCCCTATGTCTGTGTCCACAGAGGAGTTCGTGGTGATTGGCTCCTCAGAACCCATTGTGGCAGCTCTGGGTGGGGATATCATGCTGCCATGTCGTGTGTTCCTGGCCATGAATGTGGAGAACATGGAGCTGTGGTGGTTCCGCTCAAATTTCTCAGAAACAGTGTTCATCTGTCAAAACCAGCAGGAGCAGAGAGAGGCGCAGTTGGCCCAGTACACAGGGCGGACCTCACTGGTGAAGGAATTTCTCACCTGGGGAGAGGCCATCCTGCATATTCAGGCTTTTGACAACGGGCTATATACCTGCTTCTTCAGAAAGGGAAGCTTCTATGAATCTGGCAGTTTAGAACTGAAGGTGGCAGGTGGGTCATTGATCTATATTTAGGGTGCTGTAGTATTGGAGCTGGGAACAAACTTGGGGCCAAGTATATCAGCCCCTCATTTTACAGCTGAAGGAAAGGAGGTGTCTTCACTTATTCATTAATTCAGTGTGCATACAGAATCCCCATGAAGTGTCAGCTCCCCTTCTGGGTACCTGGAGGCATTACTGAACAAACCACGATCTTTGCTCTGTAAGAGTTCATTTTCTAAAAGCAATAAAAGTGTAAACAGTTGGGTTATAGAGGGTGTTAGGTAGTGGTGAGTAGGCATTTGGAGAAGTGGCTATCTGGGGGTGAGAGTTCCAAGCAGAAGAACAGCTATGTGAAATAACCAAGTTAGGCATGTGGCAGGTGTGTTGGGCACACAGGAGGCCACATGGTTGGTGAGAGAGGTGAATAGTGGGGTGGGGAGAAGTGAGAATCCTGGCATAAACAGGTGTTTCTGGACCAGGTGCACAGAGAAGAGATTGATCAGGAAACTTTTGTGAGTAGCACATACTTGAGAAGGTACTTGGGATCACCAGTCTCTTCCAAAGGGCCTTTCTGGTTTGTGGTCTGGACTATGAGGGGCACAGAGAGCATGGTGATTGTGGTTATGAAGAGTTAACCATACAGTCCTGGGGCTGGAGTGTGTGTTCCATGGGGAGTGCAGGAGTGGAAACTGGGGAGAAATGGAGAGCTGTTTAGTGAGGGAGAGGCAGATGTGATAGTATAGAAGGCTTTTTGTGCTATGTAACAGAGTGTGAATGTAGAGGTGAAGAAATTTTAAACAGGGTGGTGTAGGGTGGGTGGTTTGCTTTGACAGTGTGAGGGAGGATAGATGAAAGGTGAGGAGACTGAAGGCATGAATGTAGTTACACAGAGGAAGGTTGGCTGTCTGACTTCATGTGGGGGCTCTGGGGTGGGAGATATTTGGCTGCAGAGAGGTTTGGAAACTAGACACAAATGAGTCAGTAGATTTGGCGATAGGTGAAGGGGGAAGAGGGGACTACAGAGAATCCTAGGGTTTCTCTTTTGCCAATTGTTTAACTGTAGTAGAAATATTGATAATTATATGTTATTTCCCAATTGTCATGATGCTGTGTAACACACAGTACAGAGCTCTCAGTGGCAGAGAGCTATTTATTTAACTTGGGCATTAAGTGAATTTAGCTAATCTAGGCTGTGTTTGGCTTCTTCTTTTTCTCTTCATTTTTCCAGTTTCATTTTTTTTTTTAAAGATTTTATTTATTTATTTGAGAGAGAGACAGTGAGAGAGAGCATGAGCGAGGAGAAGGTCAGAGGGAGAAGCAGACTCCCCATGGAGCTGGGAGCCCGATGCGGGACTCGATCCCGGGACTCCAGGATCATGACCTGAGCCGAAGGCAGTCGTCCAACCAACTGAGCCACCCAGGCGTCCCTCCAGTTTCATTTTTTTAATTTAAATTCAATTAGCCAATATATAGTACATCATTAATTGCAGATGTAGAGTTCAGTAAGTCATCAGTTGCATATAACACCCAGTGCTCATGTAATTAGTTGCCCTTTTTTTATTATGTTATGTTAGTTACCATATAGTACATCATTAGTTTTTAAAAAATTTTAGTATTTTATTTAACCCAATATATCCAAATGTTAACATTTTTCAACATATAATGATTTTTTAAATTAAAAAAATTTTTTTCAGTGTTTCAAGATGCATTGTTTATACACCACACCCAGTGTTCCATGTGCCCTCCATAATACCCAACAGCAGGGTCACCTAACCCCCCATTCTCCTCTCCAAAACACTCAGTTTGTTTCTCAGACTCCACAGACTCTCATGCTTCATCTCCCCCTCTGATTTCCCCCAACTCACTTCTCCTCTCTAACTCCCAATGTTCTCCGTGTTATTCCTTATGCCCTGCAAGTAAGTGAAACCATATAATTGATTCTCTCTACTTGACTTATTTCACTCAGCATAATCTCCTCCAGTCCCATTCATGTTGATACAAAAGTTGGGTATTCATCCTTTCTGATGAAGGCATAATATTCCATTGTGTATATGGACCACATCTTTATCCATTCATCTGTTGAAGGGCATCTTGGCTCTCTCCACAGTTTAGTGACCATGGTCATTACTGTTATGAACATTGGGGTACAGATGGCCCTTCTTTTCACTACATCTGTATCTTTGGAGTAAATACCCAGTAGTGCAATTGTAGGGTCATAGAGGAGCTCTATTTTTAATTTCTTAAGGAATCTCCACACTGTTTTCCAAAGTGACTGCACCAACTTGCATTCCCACCAACAGTGTCAGAGGGTTCCCCTTTCTCCACATATTCTCAAGCACTTTTTGTTTCTTGTCTTGTTAATTTTGGCCATTCTAACTGGTGTAATGTGGTATCTGAATGTGGTTTTGATTTGAATCTCTCTGATGGCTAATGATGATGAACATTTTTTTCATGTGTCTGTTGGCATTTGTATGTCTTCTTTGGAGAAGTGTCTGTTCATATCTTCTGCCCATTTTTTGATGTGATTATCTGTTTTGCCTGTGTTGAGTTTGAGGAGTTCTCCATAGATCTTGGATATCAGCCCTTTGTCTGGAGTGACATTTGCGAATATCTCTCCCATTCGGTGGGTTGCCTCTTTATTTTGTTGACATTCCTTTGCTGTGCAGAAGCTTTTGATCTTGATGAAATCCCAAAAGGTCATTTTTGCTTTTGTTTCCTTTGCCTTTGGAGACATGTCTTGAAAGAAGTTGCTGTGGCCAATGTCGAAGAGGTTACTGCCTATGTTCTCCTCTAGGATTTTGACAGATTCCTGCTTCATGTTGAGGTCTTTTATCCATTTTGAGTTTATCTTTGTGTATGTGTAAGGGAATGGTCAAGTTTCATTCTTCTACACATAGCTGTTCAATTTTCCCAGCACCATTTATTGAAGAGACTGTCTCTTTTCCACTGGGTATTTTTTCCTGTTTTCTCGAAGGTTAGTCGATCATAGAGTTGTGAGTCCATATCTGGGCTCTCTACTCTGTTCCACCGGTCTATGTGTCTGTTTTTGTGCCAGTACCATGCTGTTTTGGTGACCACAACTTTGTAGTAAAGCTTGAAATCAGGCAACGTGATGCCCCCACTTTTATTTTTCTTTTTCAACATTTCCTTAGTAGTTCTGGGTCTCTTCTGGTTCCATACAAATTTTAGGATTGTTTTTTCCAGCTCTTTGAAAAATGCTGGTGGAATTTTGATCAGGATGGCATTGAAAGTATAGATTGCTCTATGCAGTATAGACATTTTAACAATGTTTATTCTTTCAACCCATGAGCACGGAATGCTTTTCTGGTTTTTGTGTCTTCTTCAACTTCTTTCATGAGTGTTCTATAGTTCCTCGAGTATGGATAGTACATCATTAGTTTTTGATGTAGTGTTCAGTGATTTATTATTTGTGTAGAACATCCAGTGCTTATCACAACATGTCCCCTCCTTAATACCCATCACTGGGCTAAACCATTCTCCCACTCTCTCCCCTCCGAAACCGTCAGATTGTTTCCCAGAGTCCATAGTCTCTCATGGTTCATCTCCACCTATGATATCCCTGCTTCAGGTTTCCCTTCCTTCTCCTAATGTCTTCCATGCTATTCCTTATGTTGCACATATGAGCGAAACCATATAATTGTCTTTCTATGCTTGACTTGTTTCACTTAGCATAATCCCCTCCAGTTCATCCATGTCAGTGAAAATTGTGAGTATTCATCCTTTCTGATGGCTGAGTAATATTCCACTTGTACATGAATCACTTCTTGTTCATCCATTCATCTGTTGAAGGCATCTCGGCTCCTTCCACAGTTTGGCTGTTGTGGACATTGCTGCTATGAATATTGGCTTCTTTTCACTACATCTGTATCTTTGGGGTAAATACCCAGTAGTGCAATTGCGGGGTCATAGGGTAGCTCTATTTTTAATTTTTTGAGAAACCTCCACACTATTTTCCCAAGTGGCTGCTCCAACTTGCATTCCCACCAACAGTGTCAGAGGGTTCCCCTTTCTCCACATCCTCTCCAAGATATGTTGTTTCCTGCCTTGTTAATCTTTGCCATTCTAACTGATGTAAGGTAGTACCTCAATGTATTTTTTTTTAAGATTTTATTTTTTTGCAGAACTCTGCAGAGAAGGGAGAGGAGTCAAGATGGTGGAGAAGTAGCAGGCTGAGATGACAGTGGGTAGCAGGAAATCAGCTCGATAGCTTATCTAACCATTGTGAACACCTACAAATCCAACGGGAAATCGAAGAGAAGAAGAGCAACAAGTCTAGAAACAGAAAATCGATAACTTTCTGAAAGGTAGGACCTGCGGAGAAGTGAATCCAAAGTGACGGGAAGATAGACCCCGGGGGGAGGGGCCGGCTCCCGGCAAGCAGCGGAGCAACAGAGCACAACATCGGGACTTTTAAAAGTCTGCTCCACTGGGAGACATCGCTCCAGAGGCTAAACCGGGGGGAAACCCAGGCGGGGTCAGCATAACCCCAGGTCCCGCAGGGTTACAGAAGGACCGGGGGTGTCTGAGGGCCGCAGAGCTCACAGGCATTAGAGCGGGGAAGCTGGCTACAGCGACAAACTTGAGGAGTGAGCTCTCAGCCCGGGGTTACCTTGTGCCGGTCGCAGGCTGGGTGGGTTCAGAGCGCAGCCGGAGGCCACGGAGACGGAAGCGACCGGGCGCTTTTCTCCAGGTTCCAGCAGTTGACCGCTTTCCTCAGGGCGCGACCGCAGGCCAGGGGGGCAGGGCGGTTGGGCACTTTTCTCTGAGGGCGCACTGAGGAGCGGAACCCCAAGCTCTCAGCTCCTCTGGGCCGAGAGGTTGGGAAGCTGCCATCTTCATTCCCGTCCTCCGGACTCTACGGAAAACGCTCAGGGAACAAAAGCTCCGAAAACAAACCGAGCAGATTACTTAGCCCGGCCCCTGGCAAGGGTGGTGCAATTCCGCCTGCGGCAAAGACACTTGAGAATCACTACAACAGGCCCCTCCCCCGGAAGATCAACAAGAAACACAGCCAAGACCAACTTCGCTCACCAAGAGCAGTGGAATTCCACAGCAGGAGAAAGCAAATCTTATCTGGACAAAATGACAAGGCGGAAAAACTCACCTCAAAAAAAA
>JAHRIG010000431.1:692365-704029 GCA_020311275.1 Eira barbara
ATGACCTGGAGAGTGTGTGAGGTGAGAAGAGCAGAGAAGGATGGAATTTGAGAGCAAATTCCTCCTTCTGTCACTCTGGACAATGGACTTCCCACCCTCATGTTTAGGGAGAAGAAACCTGCCTTCTGTGCCTACCACAGGTCCCCATGCTCCTTCTTTTTGTTTTTTGTTTTAGGACCCCTGCTTTGCTCACTGCCGTGGTCACTCCCCAGTGGAGCCCCCAGAGTGCAATGCTGCCCCTGGAGGTGTGCACAGGAAGGCTTTGCTTGCATCCTTGGGCTCTGGGAGACGCCCCTGTACTCTCCCACTTCTCTCTTGCAGGTATGGGCTCTGCCGCTCCAGTGCTCATCACAGGGCCAGAGGAGGACGGGGTCCGAGTGGTATGTAAGGGGTCGGGGTGGTTCCCAAAGGCCCAGGTACAGTGGAGAGCGCTCAGTGGAGAGAAGTTCTTAACATTTCTGAGACTCATGTCCAAAATGCTGAAGGGCTGTTCAGCGCGGAGGCTGCGCTGGTGGTGAAACATAGCTCTTCGGAGAATGTGACCTGCTTCCTTCTTAACCCAATCCTGAGCCAAGAGAAAGCAATGGCCATTTTTATCCCAGGTCCGTGCTGTTTCCCTCTCCCAGTAGTGCCATAGGGAGGGACTGGGAGTCTCTGGACGTGCTGCGTGGACTGTTCTGGGCTGTGCCCCTGACTGCATGTTTGGCTGGACACAGAGGACTTCTTTCCCCAGACTTCTCCCTGGATGTCAGCTTTCATGGTGATCCTGACCTTGTTGATATTCTTACTCTTTGGGACTGCCTACTACACCAAGAGAGAACAAACTGCTAAGTGCCAGGAGATGAAGGAATGGGAGAAACTCCATAGGGAAAAGGAGGAGGACCAGTGGGCAAAGGAGGAGGCACTGAAAGCCAGAGGTAAGGCAGGGCAGTGGCCACGGTCTGTGAGTGTGACAAGCGGTGCAGAGGAAAAGTGGACAGAGGGCCCTTGCCCTGGAGCAAGTGGCTGAGGAGGTCCAGAGAGGACATGGAGCTGTGGAAGCTCGATGGATCTGGAGCTATAACTTCTAGGATACTGACATGTGCATTTGTGGGTTTGTCAGGTGCAATCTTTGCTGTTCTTAGAGATGGGGGTTCATGCTCATTTCTCACTTTCTTTCAGAAGAACTCCAAGCAGATCTTGGTAAGTTCTGCTTTTTCTCTAGAAGTTTCTGTGTCTGGAGACGTTCTGGTTCTTAGCTCACCTGTTTCCTGTGTTGCCTTTCAGACTGGAGGAATTCTGTTTACCTGACTGGTGAGTGACTGTCCAGGTGTCCTTGCGTTTTTGTTCCACCTAAGTCAAGGTGTCCCTTCTTGTTTCAGGCAGAAACATGTGGACCCTTCTCTGGGGCAGAAGCAGAAGCTGCTGGGAGGAAGAACCCTGTTCCATGAGCTTCTCCAATCTGGGCCACTGTTTCCCACCCAGTTCCTGGAAACCTGGGGGTGATGGTGGTTCCTGGAGTCTGTCATGCATCTTGGGTTTATTCCAATGCTGACCTGTGTGCCATATTGCTAGCTCCTTAGCCTTCAGTGCAACTAGTTCTGTCAGCACTTGGAATCTAAAAGCCAGCTGCTCGAGATTTCAAGAAAAGAACTATATAAATTAATGGGGTCACTAAGGATAGGAGTGTGACCTTAGCTCCGTAATACTAACCAGGGAGAGTGTGTTTTCTCCAGTTCCTGGAAGTTGTGATCACAAAGTGATGGGTAAAGGACTAGACAGACTATGTGTGAGAATGTGGTGGAATGAGCCGTCAATGCTCCCAAATAGTGATTGTGTTATCTGAGAAGGATTGGCCACTGTTACTCTAGAGTTTACCTCACATCCCTACCTGAAATTATCTCTCCTTTTGCATTATTTCTCAAATATCTCTGTGTTCAAAATCACCAGGTGTAGTAATGATGTTTTTATAATTACAGAATTTTATATATTTTATCCCTGTAATTTTTTATACAGTGTATGTCAGCACCTGGCAGGAGGTCATTTCCTGTCCAGCCTCTCCCCACTCTGCAGTTAGTGTCACCTGTAGCCCAGAGGGCAGGCAAGGGTCAGTACATGAATGCTGAGCAGGCTTGTTCTGACTGAGGTCTCTCCAGGGTGTGTTCCCTTTCAGTCTGGAGGAAGGCACATCTGGAGGCAGGTGAGCTACTCAGTTTCCTGTTACCTTATTTCCCCAGGTTCAACTCAGCCACCTTCTATGTCACAGACCCTACACCAGGATGGGGTTGGTGTCCTGCTACCCTTGTCACTTTTGTCTTCCTTTCTTAACACTGTAAGGACTGTCCTTGGGAGCACAGATCTGCCTCCGTTCTGACCCACTCTCTACTGCGGGTCACTATTAGGGTTACCAACACCCTCTGAACCCACCGCTCAATTCATACGTTTAATTGGTGCATTGACAACAGAGAGGTCTGGAACAGGATAGTGACTTTATAAATCAGAAACTGTTGTGTGTAGAGGATTTCAGAAACCAGCTTGCCTGCTTAGGACTCAGGTCTTCCTAGGTGGATTCTTGGTTCTGAATCCATTTCACCCTGACATTCCTACTTTTTTGGTCTCCGGTTTTGATTTTCCTGTTTCTTGCTAAACCTCTGGTATGTTGGTCTTTATTTTGCTTCCTCACGCTCTGACTCCCTGTTGGAACTGGGTTTCTTCCTTTAAGCCTCCTTAGGTGTTGAGGAATTAAATACTTTAGGGCAGGTGAACTGAATCTGAGATGCAGCACTACCAGGATATTTATGGATTCCTGGGGGTGGGGTCTGTGAACCACCTGCAATTATATACAACAACTTTTGTCTATTGTTGTGTAAGAAGAGCAATAACTTATATATGTTATAATCCATATTAATTATTAAATATATATTATATATTAAATATTTAACATTATGATATGTGATATGTATGTGTTTTTAAAAACAGCTACTGATAATTGTTCACAACCATTATCTCTCTTTTTAGGAGAATATTGCTCTTACCTGAGGGGCTTAACTTGGTTGGGTTTATTTAAGGCAAAATGTGAAGATGCAAAAGGAGAAAACTAGAAGAGTTAAAATTCTTTACTAGGGAAAAGTGGAGTTCAAATCAGGAAAGAAAAAATGTATTAGGAAAAGAGGAGGAATGGAGAAGGAAAGTGGAGAGCCTGAGATTCCTTTGGAGAGATTATCGCCAGATAAGCGTGGTAGAAGTGAGAACACAAATCTGTGCTCTCATTTCTACCACAGTAGAAGTATACAAGAGGCATTATACAAGAGGGTGTGCAAGTTATTTGCATGTATGAAAAGTAATAAACTCCTGATACCTGTTTTAAGCTGTTTGGAAGTAATCGTGCAACCAGATTTGCCTCTGATAATGAGATCATCTTGATCTTCCAGTGGTGTGGGGACATGAGAGTGGTCTGGGGATCCTAAAGCAATGAAAAGTTATCCAGAGGTTCCTTTAGTACTGGGGTAGGTTAAGAATCTGGGCCCTTTGAACCTGTGTAATATGTGCTTTTTCTTTTTGGCTGTTTCTATTTACGATCAGGGATATAAACTGTCAATGTAGAGAAAGGGAAGCCAGAGGTGAAGGAAACCAGGGGCCCAGATGTGTGAGGCTCCTTGGAGAGCCTCGCTGATTCTTGGGATGTATGTGGAAAGTGATGATCAAATATCATATTTAGCATTTCCCCTTCTCTGCTGAATTGATGTGCATTAATTAATTAATTAAATTAAAAAATATTTTTCCCATGAATCATACTGATAAAATATTTTTTATTATGTTATGTTAGTCATCATGCAGTACATCGTTAGTTTAGCGTTCCGTGATTCATTATTTGCATGTAACACCCAGTGATCATCACAACACATCCCCTCCTTAATATCTATCTCCAGGCTACCCCATCCTCCCACCCCCACCCTTCTGAAATCCTCAGATGGTTTCTTGGAGTCCATCATCTCTCATAGTTTGTCTCCCTTTCTTATTCCCCCCACTTCAATTTTCCCTTCTTCCTCTAAAGTCTTCAATGCTATTCCTTATGTTGCACATATGTGTGAAACCATGTGATCGTTGTCTGCTTGACTTATTTCACTTAGCATAATCCCCTCCAGTTCCATCCAGGTCAATGCAAATGGTGGGTATTCATCCTTTCTGATGGCTGAATAATATTCCATTGTATATATGAACCACATCTGCTTTATATATTCATCTGCTGAAGGACATCTCAGCTCCTTCCACAGTTTGGCTATTTTTTTCTTGAATTAAAAAAAAAAAAGATTTTAGGGGCGCCTGGGTGGCTCAGTGGGTTAAAGCCTCTGCCTTCGGCTCAGGTCATGATCTCAGGGTCCTGGGATCGAGCCCTGCATCAAGCTCTCTGCTCAGCGGGGAGCCTGCTTCCTCCTATCTCTCTGCCTGCCTCTCTGCCTGCTTGAGATCTCTGTCTGTCAAATAAATAAATAAAATCTTAAAAAAAAAAAAAGATTTTAGGGGCCCCTGGGTGGCTCAGTTTCTTAAGCAGCTGCTTTTGGCTCAGGTCATGACCCCAGGGTCTTTGGATAGAACCCCACATTGGACTCCCCACTCAATGGGGACACTGCTTCTCCCTCTCCTCCCTGCTCTTGCTGTCTCTCACTGTCTCTGTCTCTCTCTCAAATAAATAAAATCTTAAAAAAAAGATTGTATTTATTTAGTTATTTATTTAGAGCCATTGGAGTGGGTGGAGGGTTGAAAATCTCCAGCAGATTCCATGCTAAATCTGGAGCCTGATAGGGGGGCTGGATCCAACCACTCTAAGATTATGACCTGAGCCCAAATCAGGAGCCAGATGCTCAACTGACTGTTGCAGCTACCAGTGTTTTAAAGTATGTGTTTTAAAGTATGCCTTGTGTACTTGTATTTTGATCTCCCCCATTCTTTTCAAGAAAACCTAACTTTCCTGATGGATATGTGGCCAAGGATTGAGAAAACATAATTTGAGTGGAATCTGGGCATAGATTCTTCTTTTCAGGTCATTATACAGCCTCTCAGTGGTGTTAAGCTTTATGGCTTGACTTTTATGGGAAGGCTGTAGGGTGATGGCCGTGTGTGTGTGTGTGTGTGTGTGTGTGTGTATGTGTGTAATAAATGCATCAGGGAATGTTTCCAAAACATATTTCCCTATAACCCTTGCATCAGTGTATTTCAGAAGACTAGATACAGACCCCAGTGTGTTCAGACTTCTCAAAGCCTTAACAAGAAACATGTAGTTCTTTTGTAGATTGGCGGAAGGAGAAGTTCCTGCCTTGTGAGTACTTTGAGTTCTTTCTGGGTCCTCCTACTACTGCTCCAGGGTGGCTTACCTCTCCTCAGCTTGCTGTGGTGACACAGATGTTGGCCCCATCAGTGGTGGCGGGTGCAGATGGGGTGGTGAAAGTCACGTAGGTGGATTGGTGGGTGTGGATGATTTCAGATGCTAAAGAAATACCCTTCAGTGTTGGAGTCCAGTCTTGTCCTCCCGGATCAGTCTTTAGTTACTTCTGGTTGGTGGGGTGTGTGCTTGAGTCACAAGATTCTAATCTCAGGAGGTTCCCTACCCACATGCATCTAGGTGTCTGGTGGTGGGGGTGGTTGATGTGTGCTTTATTATAGGGCAAGGGGAGACCTCAAATGATTGGCAGTTCTCTCTGCAGTGTCTGTCACTCTGGATCCGGGGTCTGCAGATCCAAATCTTGCTGTTTCTGATGAAAAGTCTTGTGTGACCTGGAAGTATACAACTAAGGACCCAGAAAAACAGTGTAGCATCTTAGTTCAGGAAGGCATCAATCAGGGCGCTGTTACTGGGTGGTGGAGATCAGGAATAGAGACAGAAGTGAGTGGGCACTGGGGGTCTGTAGGAGAGATGTGGAGAGGAAGGGCTGGTACAAGGAATCGCCAGAAAAGGGGTTCTGGGTTGTGGGGATGTATGAACATAAACTCCATTCCCTCCCTGATAATTCAGGACTCCTTGTGCCAATTCCCCAGAGGGTAGGGGTTTTCCTGGACCTGAAGAAGGGGATGTCTCATTCTACAACATGACTGATGGCTCCCACATTTTCTCCTTCCCACTAGCCTCTGGGACTCTGTTTCCATACTTCAGGATGAGGTCAGGAGATGTGTCCCTGACCATCTGCTCTGGGGTGGGCGGGCCTGTGCAGACCCCTGTACCCCTTAACAACCTCTTCGGTCTTCAGAGTAGCCTGTGAGCCTCTCAGGGCAGGGGTTCAGTTCAGGATGTGGTGTTGATGGTGCTCTCCCAGGGGCTGAATCTCCATTACTCCCCTGGGGCCGTGAAGCTATGTCCCCATAGGGTCCCAACAGGGTTCTAGATTCCTCATGGTGGCTCTTCCCAGAGCTGCAGAATCCCTGAGGTTAGAGGCTCTGAAGTTAGTCCTGGAAGACCTGGTGTCTTGCCCTTCTCTTCTGGATGTAGACTGCTGGGGCGTGGTTATGAGAATAGTCAGTTCATGCCTATGCTCAGGTATCAGGAGATAAATGTTGACTGTTTGAGCATATATGGATAGTCTGAATTTTGCTACTGGAAGTCATATTTCTTTTGATCATGAACATTATTTCATGGAGTCTTTGCATTGTTTTGATATGAAATGAGATGAGGTCTGAATTACTCTGAAGAATTAAATGGTGTTTATTTTATGCAGTTTGTGTTGTGCAGATAAACCCAGAGGCTATGAGTGAGTCACTAGCTTTATTTTAGGAAATGTGCACTCTGACTAGAGATGTTGTTTATCTAAACATTTCTGAAGAAATGTATGGTTGATGGACTTTAAGAGGAGTGGAGTGTAATATTCTATTGTATATCTTTCTTATTCTGGGATGGACGAGACCTACTTATCTATTTTTTTTTTTAAGAGAGCATGAGTCAGGGGAGGAGCAGAGGGAGGGGAAGGAGCAGAGGGAGGGGGAGGAGCAGAGGGAGAAGCAGGTCCCCCACTGAGCAGGAAGCCCAATGTGGGGCTCAATCCCAGGACCCAGGGATCATGACCTGAACCGAAGGCAGACGCCCAACCAACTGAGCCACTCAGGCGCCCCGAGAGATACTTATCTTAATGAACCTTAGTAAATATCTATTATTTCCGAAATACTGGTGGTGCATTAATTCAGGGAAGGGAAGATGAAAATTTGGGTTCCCTTGTGAGTCAACAGCAGTTGGAGAGAACAGAACTGCTACCAGAATAAAGATGTGACTGAAGAAGAGCGTTTTCAGACCCCAGATGAATTAAAGAAAGCTTTGACCATGAGCACAGTTCCAGGATCTATGTACGGCTTCTCAGTACTTCTAGTCCAATTTCAAAGGTGGATGGAACCCACAGGAAACACAAGGAAGTCAGACTCTTGAGGACTCAGACCTTCAGGAATGAATGTGTGTCTACTTCCAAGGTACAGAACTCTGACTTCCTGTGGTTCTGGGAGAGATGAGAATACACAGAATCAGAAGTCACAGATCTCAGTTCCTGCCTGTAACCAAAAGTAGGACAAGGACTGTGGTAGTTTGGTATATTTTTTGTTTCCTGTCATGTTATTTGTATTAATTATGTATTTTCTTTCTTCCTTCTTCTTACCAGTGTGATTTTATGCAAGTTGTCCATGGTAATTTCAAATATAATCTCTAGGTAACAGAATAGTCAAATGATTGTGGCTGGACTGAACAAACTAAATATAACTGTTCAATTCAATGCTTGGGACTGCCTGTCTTTTCCATTTTGGGGAAAGAGTGAGAAGTTTTTCACTTGTAAGTGTAGCCATGTAGATAGGTGAAAAGGTGGAGTTGTGTTGTCACGTAGAAGCTCCAATATGAGTAAAATGGTGTATGGGGAAGCTGAGGATCTAGAGGTGTGAAATCTGCCCATTATCCGTTCTTTGCCTTTTGATTCAAATCTACCCTCTATGTGCCCTACTTGCTGATACTGGATGTCATAAACGTTTCATTTTTGATACGTGGCACACTTGGCACAGCCTTTGTCAGTCAGTGCACTGTTGGGTTTGGCTAGCAAACCCCGAGATGGCAAATGAAAAAATTACTCCAGACACCTTCCTAGGAGAAAGGAGAGGCCTGGGGACCAGACACTTTAGTGGCAAAAGGCCTCATGCGAAGCTTTGTCTCCAGTTTCATTGGGGTCATATCAATACACCAAGCACAAGCACAAAGCAAGGAGGAAAGTGTAGCCTTAATGGTCAGGACAGTAATATATGGGGCAGTGTGTGATAAGGGCAAGGAGGCTAGGAGTTCATGAAGTACATGAGCACCACATGTGCCTGTTTCTCCTCGAAATTTAAACATTTACTTCCTACATGAGAACCTTGAGTCGCAGTAAGAATCTGGCCGCTTTTACCCAAGAATCTTCAAAGGAGGCCAGCGTTCTGGGCATTCCTTCTTTGTTTTTCAGTTGGTTTCATCCACGGAGGCATATACAAGTCAGATTTTGGCTGTGTCAGCACTGTAAATTCCTAGAGGGCACCAGAGGGAATACAGCAAGACATAGCTTGGGAAAAAGCTTTCTTCTTCTTTTGCTGTGTTTTCAAAGAGATTTTATTTATTTACTTGTCAGAGAGAGAGAGAGTGAGCAAGCATAAGCAGGGGGAGTGGCAGGCAGAGGGAAAAGCAGGCTCCTCATTGAGCGAGGAGCCCCATGTGGGATTTGCTCCCAGGACTCTGGGATCATGACCTGAGCTGAAGTCAGATGGTTAACCCACTGAGCCACCCAGATGTCTCACTCTCAGTGTTTTCACTCCTTGATCTTACGATGCTACTGCCAGTGGCCTGGAGAAGACCTAGCTTCTCTGACTTTAGGTAAATGACTATGGCATTGTAGCAGGCTACAATTGTACATTGTAGCAGTTCTAGAAGGCTGTCTCCCAGGGAATCTTGCCAGTTCTCTAGTGAGAGTTTTCCTGCCCAGCAGCCTTGGTCTGTGGCATGTTGGTGAACTTCTTTCCCTACCTGAGGACCCCAGTTCCACCTTCTCCAATAAACAGAGCGTCAGACTTATTCTCTCAAATGTCTTCTGTTTTTAGAGGTAGCGTCTACTTCCTGTATCTCCTACTTCTGGTTTCCTTAGAGCTTTCTTTTACTTCTTTCATAGTTAAAACCTTTGTTTAATAATTCTTTATATCAAAATTTCCATGTTAAAATGAGTGATGTAGTTTCTGCCTCCTGACCGGACACTGAGTGATACAAACATCTAAGCTGAACTGTACCTTGTAGGAGGGCCCTGCACTGCTCACAGTATGTGGGAAAGGTTAATATAGGAATTTTCAAGTTTATAAAAATATTTACCCCAACAATAAAGTCATAAATATACTCTTTGGGATCTTTGTGTATATTTTAAATATTCTGTATGTTAATATATTTTCTGACATGTTCATCTCCTCCTTCAGTATGCCTTGTGGTTTTATGACACTGGATTACTGTTAGATGGGCTATGGGTATATTTCCTTTGAAATGGAGAGGAAAGGAAGGTATGGATGTGATACGAATTATCCACACAAATAAGAGGAATCTTTTGAAACTAGTGGACCAGCTGCCCATGTAATTCCACAAAGAATGGTTAAAACCATCATTCTTGGGAGGAGTGAGGTCAGCATCATGGCAGAATGAGTTCTTCCATTTGTCTCCCCCTTTCCATTTAAAACTAGTAGGATTTCAAAACCCAACAAAGGTTCCTCTGCACAGCACACCAGACGCCAAAGAGATCCATCCATGTTTGCATCTGAGAGGGTGTGTATTGGTTTTCAGGGAGACCAGAGCCCAGGCAGCTTGGGGGGCCTGTTACCCTGGCTTCTACAGTGGTGGTAACACTCACCTGTGACTCCTGTGGCCGTGAGGTGGGAGTGGAAAGGGGTGAGTGGAAGGCTACTTGGCCCTGTGGGCTGTGGCTGGAGGACCCCATAGCTATGAAGCCACAGTGCAGGGTGCTCTAAGGTAGGACATCTGTGCCCAGGAAGGGACAGTGGGGGAAGGAAAAGGCAAGGGAAGGGGGCAGAGAAGAAGAAACATTTTATGCACTGTCTCCCCCAGAGTTCAGCAAGAGAACTCTGAGCTCCCTGGGACTCCCGAACTTGAGGATCCTCCTCCTGGAGTGTAGGGCACGCCCCAAGCTCAGGTGCTTAGTACATGCTGCCCCTGGTCAGTTGCTAGACCCCTACTTGTTTTTTATATTGAGCCTGGTCTAAATCCCCAGGGCTGTTCTGGGAAGAGAAACCAAACACTTGTGATATTCTGCCATCTGCTGTAATACTAAATAAAGAAGGGCCTCTAACTGCCCATCTATGAACAGTGAGAATTCAAGTTAATAAATCTTGACCTACATGAGAAAGGTGTTGGCTACTTCAAGTGATCTGGCCAAGAAACACCTCATTAAAGAGCATGAAATATCATGGTAATATGGTTTTGCTAAAAGAAAATGACAGTTCTCCAGCCACCAAACCTAAATCAAACTTTGTTTTATTGGATGTTTGTAATAAGTGAGTTTAATCCTTTCCACCAGCTGGCATATTATGAAATCACACTTCATTTTAGTGTAGCTCGTGTTTTATGGCATGTTTTCTGGAACTGCTCAAAAGAACTTGAAGCAACTAAACATAAGGTGTATTATATGGCTGTGGAAGTAGAAAGTATAATATTAATCCTACTTCCATCAGCATAATTTATTTTGAACAAGAAAAGTCATTCATGGACAATGAACAGAGTTTTATTTATTTATTTATTTATTTATTTATTTATTTATTTTCAGCATAACAGAATTCATTGTTTTTGCACCACACCCAGTGCTTCATGCAATGCGTGCCCTCCCTAATACCCACCACCTGGTTCCCCCAGCCTCCCACCCCCCTGCCCCTTCAAAACCTTCAGGTTGTTTTTCAGAGTCCATAGTCTCTCATGGTTCACCTCCCCTTCCAATTTCCCTCTACTCCCTTCTCTCCATCTCCCTATGTCCTCCATGTTATTTGTTATGCTCCGCAAATACGTGAATGAATGAACAGTGTTTGTGGATAAAGCAGTTGGAATTTGAGCCTGCTGAGCGGAGGTAGGGGGGGCAGACAGTGACGTCTGCTGTTTGGTGTTCTTCCTGCAGCGTCTTCAGGTGTCCCCTCCGTGTCCTTCAGGAAAACCTTCCTTGTGCTTTGTCATTCCTTCCCCTCCCCTCCCAACAGGGGATCCAGGGGCTGCATTCAGGGGAGATAAGCTTTCTGGCCCAATCATGCCGGGCCATGGCCATGTCTGAGTCCAAGGTCCCCTTCCTGTTCCTCTTTCACCCTGAGTTGTGTGGAGCTGGGGCTGGGCTGGGCTTGAGGAGTGGGGCGTGTGAGGGTGTGGGGAGCCGTGTCCCTGTAGCTCCAGCCCTCCCTCCTCCGGAAAGTTCCTGGATGAAAGGTAACTAGACGGCAGGACTCCTGTCTTCCATCATCTCTGCGTGCATAAGAATGAAGTGTCATAAGTACAACTTGTGTAGTCCAGTTCCTGGCACTTAGTAGGTACTCAATAAAATTTGACTTTCTTCCCTCTGACTTTTTGCAAAATTCCACTATGTTCTCAGGCCTTAAGGAATCTCCCCATTGGGCAGAGATTAGTGGTGGCAGTGGAGGGTGGACCTGGAGGATGATATTGTCCCTTGTCTG
>JAHRIG010000434.1:6888-26807 GCA_020311275.1 Eira barbara
AGTACAATTGCAAGGTCACAGGGTAGCTCTATTTTTAATTTCTTAAGGAATCTGCACACTTATTTCCAAAGTGGCTGCACCAACTTGCATTCCCACCAACAGCGTAAGAGGGTTCCCCTTTCTCCACATCCTCTCCAACACTTGTTGTTTACTGTCTTGTTAATTTTGGCCATTCTAACTGGTGTAAAGTGGTATCTCAAAGTGGTTTCGATTTGAATCTCCCTGATGGCTAATGATGATGAACATTTATTCATGTGTTCATTAGCCATTTGTATGTCTTCTTTGGAGAAGTGTCTGTTCATGTCTTCTGCCCATTTTTTTGACGTGATTATCTGTTGAATTCTTCTACTTTGCCTGTTAACCCTAGTCCATGGAAGCCATGGTCCCTTTCTATCCAGTCTCAGCACCTATGCCTTCAAGAGTGTAAGTAGAGACAGATGCCACTTCGTAATCCAGAAAGCTAATACTGTTTCTGTTTTAGTATGAGATAGTCACAGAGTGTGAGACAGGTTTCAGAGCAGGTTTGTTACACATCCTGGATCTCTAATTCAGTGGTCTTCACCTGGATCCATTTGGCTTATATGTTTCCTGTGGATGGGCTTGCTTCCAAACACATACATGGAAGATACAAATGTGGATGGTCTCAGTGCGGGAGAGGAAAAAGACCAGGTACAGACAAGGGTACAATCCCTGCCCTGATTGAGTAAATGCCATGGGTGTGGGTACAGGAGGCAGAAGCAATGTGAAAACACCAAGGTCACCAGCTGAAGGCAGGAGGCACAGATCAAGGGATCTCGAGATGTGGGGCTCGGAGGCTGCTCTGAGCTACCTCTGGGAGGAAGAGGGGGGGAAAGAATGATAAGGAGAATGTATCTGCCCCTGTCCTGGCCCATGCCAGTTGCCCACTGCTCCTGGCCACATCCGTCTACACAGCCGGCACATCCTGGGCTCAGGATGGGCTGGCTCAGGTCCCATAACCATCAGTGGGACAGCTGGATCCAGCTCCAGGACTCAGGGACATGCTGAGGGAGGTGAGAAGGAAGGCTACCCATCTGAGGTCATCCCCTCCTTGAGAAGACAGCCTTCCAGGACTGCTGAAAACCCACTAACAGATTTGAAAGACATGGCATGGATGAACTAGGGTGACGAGAAATTGAAAACAATATTCATTTTTTAAGTTCAGAGCTGTAAGCTGATTAAGTGGGGAGATCTCCCCTGAGGAGGACTGAGGGGAGGGCAGGCCAGGATGAAAATCGAGATGGCTCTCTTGATTGGGGACCTGCAGCCCTCTTCCAGGGCAAGGTATTATCCTCGCCTCACAGGGGATCCATGGAAGTGTTCCATCAGGGTACTGACAGGGCTGCCTCTTTAGAAGGCTACCCTGGCATCGGGTTGCACAGTGCAGAAGAGGAGGAACAGATGGAGGGAAAGCAATACCCCAGAGGTCATGGGGCAAGAGTGGAAGCTCATGACCATGAAGATGATGAAAAGTAGGAGGCGACAGCATGGGAGCCAGCTGGCACAAAAGTATCATGGGCACAGTGTCCACAGCTACCGTGACTGGGTGCCTTCTGGCCAGGCATGACTGACCTCGTGGGCTCCAGATTAGTCCTGACCACAACCCTAGGAAGTATGCACCACCACCTCCCTCCTCTCCCCATGTTGCTTGTAGGAATCACAGTCGCCAGATCCCAATCCATTTTCATGGACATCAAACAGTGGCTGCCCCTACACACTGCACTTCTAGTGGCAGTCTAGTGTGACCCTTGTGCCTGGCCAGGGACTGTTGTCTACCTGACTCCACACAACTCAATAGACAGGAGGGTGTCCCTGAATTCCACAGGATATGATGAAACAGATCCACAGGCCCTGCTACCCCACCCACCAACAACACCCAGTGGGTCACTCAGGACCTCAGCTATTTTCATGAAGCTCACCATGCCCTGTTTCAGTCACACTCAACAGAAAGCCTTGTTCTAATCTCCCACAATACCATACATCCTGGTTGCTGACCTGGGGCCATGCTATGAACTCACATGGCACCTTTCCATTACAGAAGGGCACCCCTGCACCTCATAGAAAATGCTTCTAATGAATTACAGGTCCATCATGACTACAGTGTGAACAGTAGTGCATGGCCTGCATGGTAGTCAGTACTTCTAATAAGGGTTGACCCCCACCCCTGGCTCCAGTCTCACAAAACCTCCCTCTGTCCCAACAAAATGCATGTTCTTCCCTCAGACAAAAAAACCCCAGGAAACCAACGTTTAATGTGAATGCTCCCTTCACCTTCTGGTTCAGATCTTGTCCAACCACAATGGTACGAAACTAGCCATCATTCACAAGAAGAAAATGGGACAGTCAAAAATATGTGGAGATGTAACAACATGCTACTAAACTTGTAGCAAGTCCAGAATGCCAACAATGACTTAAGTTTTACTTCATGACTCAACTAGAGGAAAGAGAAAAGCCCAGGAGGTTTTGAGTTATTGATAAGTTTTACCTCTACTCCTGACATGGATGTGACATTGCTCCCACTGTACCTGCTGCTTTCTCTGGACACCAACGTCCTGTGTCAAGCTGCATCACTGACCCAGATGCTGGTGTTCAAAACTTCAGGTTTTGTGGAGCCAGAGCAGAGAAATGTTGTCAGGTGGGCACAAGTAGGCATCTGCAACCTATAGCCTGCACATCTGTTTCAGTTCCTGGGAGAAGGGGAAACACACCCTTGTTTCTTAAGTAGTAATTACCCTCATCGAAAGTAGACTGATGACTGTCTTTTTAGGGAAAGTGAAATTACTCTTCCAAATGAACACCTCAACTCACCTGTTCCTCGTGCAACTTGAGTGGGGTCTGGTTTACTCCAGACCCCAAACCCTCAACTGGAGGACACTCCTGCAGGATCCTGACATCCTATGACCACCAACCCCAGGGCACGAGGCACAATGCTGATGTTGGTGGACTACTCTGAGGTTTGTTGCCACCACAACCAGGGGAACAGGGACCTGGAGGACCCTCCTGCAAAATCCTGACAGACTATTGCCACCATCCATGGGGACAAAGGGCACGCTGCTAAAATTGGGGGATGCCTCTGGGGCTGTTACCACCACACCTGTGCCTAGGGCAGGAGACAAGAACCTGGAGGACCCAAATGCATGATCCCGACAGGCCATTACAACATCTCTGAGGGACACAGGGCACAATGCTGAAGTTCGGGGATGGCTCTGACGCTTGGTGCTGCCACACTTGTGCCTGAACAGGGGGACCCTGCTGAACTGGAGGTGTTGCTCAAGGTCCATTACCTGTGTCACGAACTGGGGTGCAACTCACTGACATGGAGACCGCATGCCATCCTTACATGCACTCTTCCCGGGGAACACTGGGAAACTTGAAATGTCCACAACTCATCCCGCAAAACCTGGGGTGAGTGGGCACCCTAGAGCTCAGGGATCTGGGGGATATGGCCAATTGATGGATATAGGGCAGAGGAGACTTTCAAGGGAAAAAGGAGAACTCATCTGAGTTCCCAGGATTAGCTCATTCCTTGCCCCTTCCATTATCCCCACCTCCCACGTGGGGCTCAACCTACCCCCCAGGTCCCCACCCTGGCACACAGCGTGTACTCACCCACCAGAGAAACCCCTCTCAGGTCAATCTCGCCTTCTCCTGTCTCACTGCTGCATCCTGGGGCATCTGGGGGCCCACCCACAGAGAGGTGGCTCCACCCCTACACAGTGACTGGTCAGAGAGGGTGGTGCCCCAAGCCTATTGGCTGCTGTGCCTGCCTGCATCCAGTCATCGGAACTTATACCGGTGCCTCCCTGTAACTGCAGGTTGTCCTGGAGGCCCTTCCCACCTGTATAGCTGGCTGGGCTGCACAGGCATGGGTGGAGTTTGGGGCAGCCCCACACACACACACAGGGCCCCTTCCTGGGATCCCTCTAGCTGCAGACCACCCTCGGAGCCTTGACCCTTCCCTTCCTGCACCAACACTTCCGGAGGAGCTGTGTCTGGCTCCTGACAAGGTCAGCTGTTCTCAGACCTTCTGAGGCTTGGGCTTCAGGAAATGCAATGGTTTCCCACATTTCCAAGACAATTTTAAGACCCAAATAGTAATGCTCCAAGTGGGAAGATCTCTCACCCATGGAGTGGATATTGCTTCTTAGACCTTCAAAGCACCCTGCTAGGATGAGCCCATTTGTGCTGGAATATGTATACATATGCTTGGTTCTGCAGGGAAGCTCCAGGATGAATAAGAACAACCGCCCTTCCGTGCTGTTGGAGTTGTAAACCAGGAATACTTTTCACATAAAAAGAAAACATATTGTTATTGTTGACACTAAGTGAACAAACCCTTCTAAACATTTTAGAGAGAAAGGAAGAGAGTTTTATTCAAACCCAAGTCAGGACAGCTGCTTGGGAGACACAATCTTCACAAGAAAGGGAGAGCTCATGGTACCTGGGTGGCTCAGCCTTTAGGTGTCTGTCTTCAGCTCAGGTCATCAACCCAGGGTCCTGGGATTGAGCCCCGCATTGAGCTCCACATCAGGCTCCCTGCTCAGTGGCAACCTGCTTCTCCCTCTCCCTTGGCTTGTGCTCTCTCTCTCTCTGAAATGAATAAATAAATCTTAAAGAAAAGGAGGACTCCAGGGAAGGGACATTTTTGGCAAATGTCTATATCCTGTTTTGTTTTACATACAGAGTTACACATCATCTTGAGGAAGATCTTTCCAGAACTTTTTCATATGTTTTCAGTATGTGCAAGTCAGTATGACTTTAATCTTATGGGAGCAGGAGAGGTTCTTTTGCTTTTCTTATCTTTATGTTTTCAATGGCAGATTTTGGTCATCTTTTTCTTCTCAAAGCAGGTGTGCAACATGTGCTTAGTGCAGAAATAGGGCCCAAGCTCTGAGGTTTTGCCCCGTCATTTTGAGCTTGGAAAAATGTTAAGGGATAGCTTCCCTGGGAGCCCAGGATCTGTGCCCATGGATGGTAAAAGATAAAAATTCCCATTATCATTCTAAGTACTACCAAAGGGAAGAACATGAGACAAAAACACCTTTAACTATCGTACCAAGAAATCGAAATGATGTCTACAGAAGTTTACCTGTTCCATGGTCAGCACAGACAACAGAAATGGTCACAGGCTCCTCCCCTTCTCCTGCCCAAATCTCTGAAGCACACAGATAATTTCAAGTCAGAATTTTAAGATGTCTGGCACCATTCCCTTGGACTATAGAACAAAACAGAGTAGCTCATTGTCACAACACTAGTTGAAACATGAAGTGTCCCTAAGCCTTGGGTACACTGTCTAAGTTCTTTCCTTGTGGATTTTGACTAATGTAAATCATAGTCATACCATATAAACACTGAGGTGGTTGGGAAGTAAGTAACTGAAGGTAAAAGAATAGTTCAGCAATGTTTATAAGCATTGTCTCCCTTTGTAGAAGAGGCTGAGCTGAGTGTTTTTAAATACTATCTCAGATCTGTCTTACAGCACATTCTGAACATACTAGAGCCTGAATTAATTTTAAAAAGATAGTTCTTTCAGTGACTTTAATATCAGAAAAATATTATAATGTCTCTATTCTTAAAGATCTTTGAGTATCTTACTCAGAGGTCCTCCACTGAGATATTATCTTAATGATCATGATGGGCAGAGGTTAAAAGCCAGCTGAATCTGTTCCAGTCGGCCATACAAGAAAACCCTGAGACTCGAGATGTTTTCAGATTGAGAAGACCATGGATAAGAGGGAAATAGTACCATGTATGGAATAGAAAGGGATTTTGAATCAGTTTGGGGATGCCATTTAGGTTTCTGACACTAAAATATACTCAGACTTGAGTCCTCTCTAAGCCCCTATCTAACCACCAGAAAGTGTGCCTAAAAATACCTACATCACAGTTTAGAATTTTACGAGGGACAATTCCACAAAGAGCCAGTGTGATGGCTCTCAAGAGCAGGTGCTCAGGAAGCCATGATTACTATTTGGGTATTTTTTTTCTTTTTTCTTTTTTTTTCTCAGAAAAAGAATAAATGTTGGAACCATATTTCTAATAGATGACTCAAGATGATTTTCAAACCTTAAGAAGGTCAAGAAGCTGCTATTTTGTCATATTTCACTCAGAAATCATATTGTTGGACTGGCGAGAACAATACAATAGCACCATCATCACTAGGGGTGTGGAGCTTCCCATCTCCATATGACCATGTTGTCCCACTAGCTCAGGGCCACCAGAAAGGGCAGCTGGGTGGGGAACCACAGGCCAGGGCTGCTAGGTGTGGCTGGAGCAGGAAAAACTCTGACTTAAGGCTCAACTCCTGCCTACCTTATTTATAGTGCTCGTCAGAAATAGAGTGTCATTGTCTGTGAGCTCTGATGTAAGAACGGTTGAGAATCTCCATTGTGATTCCCTCTATGACCCTTAGGATATGTACCAAAGTCACATTTAATTTTTTTAACTTAAGTTTATTTATTCAGTGTTCCGAGATTCATTGTTTATGCACTATACCCAGTGCTCCATGCAATACATGCCCTCCTTAATACCCACCACCACGCTCACCCATCCCGCCACTCCCCTCCCCTCCAAAACCCTCAGTTTGTTTCTCAGAGTCCACAGTCTCTCATGGTTCATCTTCCCCTCCGGTTTACCTCAATTCACTTTTCCTTTCCTTCTCCTAATGTCCTCTGTGTTATTCCTTATGTTCCATAAGTAAGTGAAACCATATGATAATTGACTTTCTCTGCTTGACTTATTTCACTTGGTATAATCTCCTCCTGTTCCATCCATGTTAATATAAAAGTTGGGTATTCATCCTTTATGATGGAGGCATAATATTGCATTGTATATATGGACCATATCTTCTTTATCCATTCGTCTGTTGAAGGGCATCTTGGCTCTTTCCACAGTTTGGCAATTGTGGGTATTGCTTCTATGAACATTGAGGTACAGATGGCCCTTCTTTTCACTACATCAAGTTACATTTAATTTTTAAACATTGAGGGACTTCCTGTTTGTTTGTTTGTTTCATTATGACTATGGCTCAATTTCCCTGTGGTCTAAGAATTTAATCTAGTTAATTTCAGGCTTTATAATGTGTAGACTTGATTCATGGCCCAAAATATGACTTATTTGGGTACATCTTCTAGGACCACTTGAAAATAATGTATTCTGCACTTACTATGTAATGCTCCATATCTGTCAGTTAGGTCACCATTGTTACCAGTGTTTTGTCTGCTTTTTCTGTAAGATATTGAGAAAGGCATATTAAAATCTTCAAACAATGCTACGCTAGTCAACATTGCATTGGAGAATCTATCAAGTGTTATAAAGCAAGAAAAACAAAAAGAATAGGAATTGAGGGAATAATAGTGACTATTCACAGATAATATAAGTCTGTACCTAGAAAATCCAAAATAGTCTATAAATGCACTATTAGAATTAAAAATGGAAAATTTGCAAATCTTAGAACAAAGGAAGCAATTTGGAAAACAGCCAGGGGGAAGAAATTTCTTATGTACAGAGGGAGGAATATCAGAATACTATCAGGCCTGTCCACAGAGACCTGGGAAGTCAGGAAGGGCTGGCAAGATATCGCAAGGGTACTAAATGAGAAGAAAATGCAGCCAAGGATACTTTATGCAGCAAGGCTCTCATTCAGAATGAATGGAGAGACAAGGACCTTCTGGGATCAGCAGAGACTGAAAAAGTATGTGACCACCAAGCCAGCCCTACAAGAAATATTAAGGAGGATTCTTTAAAAGAAGACCCCAAGAGTAATATAGACCAGATATTTATGGAGAAAAGCTATATAAACAATTTCACAGGCAATATCTTGTATTGAAAGTATTGAAATCATATCTTCCAATACTCACTCTCAACGTGAGTGGCCTAAATGCTCCCATAAAATGGCACAGGGTTGCAGATTAGATTAAAAGATATGACCCATCCACATGCTGAACCTAAAGATACATCCAGATTGAAAGTGGGGGATGGGGAGCCATTTTTCATACCAAGAGACCTCAACAGAAAGCTGGAGTAGAAATTCTTACAACAGACAAATTAGACTTTAAACTAAACTCTGTAGTAAGAGATGCAGAGGGACACTATATCATACTTAAAGTGTCTATCCAACAAGAAGATCTGACAATTGTAAATATCTTTGTCCCCAACATGGAAGCAGTCAACTATATAAGCCAACTGCTAACCCAATTAATCTTATTGATGAGAATGATAATACATTAACAATAGGATACCTCACCACTCCACCCTCAGCAATACACAGATCATCTAAGCGGAAGATCAACAAAAAAAAAGGAGCTTTGAATGACACATTGGACCAGATGGACTTCATAGATATATACAGATCGCTCCACCCTACAACAACAGAATACTCATTCTTCTCAAATGCACACGGAACTTTCTCCAGAGTAGACCACATACTGGGTCACAAATCAGGTCTCAATCAATACTGAAAGATCGAGATTATTCCCTGCTTATTTTCAGACCACAAGGCTTTGAAACTGGAACTTAATCAAAAGAAAAACTTTGGAAGAAATTCAAACATTTGGAAGATAGAGACCATGCTGCCGAGAGTGTTTGGGTCAAGCGGGAAATTAAAGGAGAACTTAAACAATTCATGGAAACCAGTGAGAATGAGAACACATCGATTTAAAACCTATGGGATACTGAAAAGGCGGTCTTCAGGGAGAAATATGTATTCATCCAAGCCTTACTCAATAAGGTAGAAAAATCCCAAATTCACAGGCTAACCTCACACCTAAGGAACTGGAGAAAAGAACAGCAAGTCAAACCTAAACCAAGCAGGAGAAGAGACATAATAAAGATTAGGGCACATATCAATGAAATAGAAACCAGAAAAATAGTAGAGCAGATCAAGGAAACTAGAAGCTTGTTCTTTGAAAGAATTCATAAGATTGATAAACCTCTGGCCAGACATATCCAAAAGAAAAGAGAAAGGTCCCAAATTAATAAAATCATGAATGAAAGGGAAGAGATCACAACTAACCCCAAGGAAATAGAAACAATTATTAGAAATTATTATCAGCAATTATACGCCAACAAATTAAGCAACCTAGAAGAAATGGAGGCCTTCCTGGAAACTAATAAACTACCAAGACTGAAACAGAAGAAATAGACAATCTGTAGAGACCAAAAATCACTGAAAAATTGAAGCAGTAATCAAAAACCTCCCAAAAAACAAGTGCCCAGGGCCAAATGGATTCCCAAGGGAATTCTACTGAACATTTACAGAAGAAATAATACCTATTCTTCTGAAGCTGTTTCAAAAAAATAGAAACAGAAGGAAAACTTCCAAACTCATTCTGTGAGGCCAGCATTACCTTGATCCCAAAACCAGACAAAGATCCCATCAAAAAGGAGAATAGACCCATATCCCTGATGAAAATGGATGCCAAAATACTCAACAAGATCCTAGCCGAAAGAATCCCATGATACATTAATAGGATTATCCATCACGCCAGATGGGATTTTTTCCTGGAATGCAAGACTGGTTCAACATTTGCAAATTGATCACATGATTGAGCCCATTAATTAAAAACAAAACAAAACAAAACAAGAACCATGTGATTCTCGCAAATGATGCACAAAAATCATTTGACAAAATACAGCATCCTTTCCCGATTAAAACTCTTTAGAGTGTAGGGATAGAGGAACATTCCTTAATTTCAGAAAAACCACCTATGAAAAGCCCATGGCGAATGTCATTCTAAATGGGGAAAAGCTGAGAGCTTTTCCCTTAGGCTCAGGAACACAATCAAGATGCCCATTCTCGCCACTATTTTTCTTTTCTTCTTTTTTAAAAGATTTTAGTTACTTATTTGACAGAGAGAGTAGACAGAGAAGCAGGCAGAGAGAGGGAAACAGGCTCCCCGCTGAGCAGAGAGCCTGATGCGGGTCTTGATCCCAGGACCCTGAGATCATGACTTGAGCCGAAGGCAGAGGCTTAATCCACTGAGCCACCCAGGGGCCTGTGCCACTATTTTTCAACATAATACTAGAAGTCCTAGCATCAGCAATCAGAAAACAACAAGAAATAGAAAGCATTCAAATTGATAAAGAAGAAGTCAAACTCTCTTCACAGATTACGTGATACTATATTTAGAAATCCCAGAAGACTCCACCCCCATATTACTAGAACTCATACAGCAATTCAGTCATGTGACAGGATACAAAATCAATGCACAGAAATCAGTTGCTTTTCTATACACTAACAATGTAACTGTAGAAAGAGAAATTAGGGAATCAATTCCATTTACAACAGCATCAAAAACCGTAAGATACGTAGGAATAAACCTAACCAAAGAGGTAAAGACTGTATACTCGAGAAACTACAGAACACTTATGAAAGGAATTGAGGAAGACACAAAGAGATGGAAAAATATTCCATGTTCATGGGTTGGAAGAATAAACATTGTCAAAATATGTATGCTGCCCAGAGCAATCTACACATTCAATGTCATCCATATCAAAATACCATTTGGCATTTTTCAATGAGCTGGAACAAACAGGAACCAGAACAGCCTCCACATAGCAAGCGAAAGGTTGAAAAAGAAAACCGAAGTTGGGATCATCGCATCACGATGCCCGACTTCAAGCTATATTACAAAGCTGTGAGCATCAAGACTGCATAGCATTGGCACAAAAACAGACACATAAATCAATGGGATAGAAAAGAGAACCCAGAAAGGGATCCTCAACTCTATGGTCAACCCATCTTTGGTACATCAGGAATGAAGATCCCGTGGAAAAAGAACAGTCTCTTAAATAAATGGTGGTGGGAAAGTCGGACATCCACATGCAGAAGAAACCACAATGTGAGACAGGAATCCATCAAAATCCTAGAGGAGAACATAGGCAGAAACCTCTTTGACCTCGGCCACAGCAACTTCTTTCAAGACACGCCTCTAGGGGCACCTGAGTGGCTCAGTCATTAAACGTCTGCCTTCAGTTCAGGTCATGATCCTGGGGTCCTGGATCATGCCCCACATCGGATTCCCTGTTCAGCGGGAGGCCTGCTTCTCCCTTTCTCACTCCCCCTGCTTGTGTTCCCTCTCTCCTTCTGTCTTTCTCTGTCTAATAAATAAATAAAAATCTTAAGAAGAAAAAGACATGTCTCTAAAGTCAAGGGAAACAAAAACAGAAATAAACTTTTGGGACTTCATCAAGATGAAAAGCTTCTGCACAACAAAGGAAAGAGTCAACTAAACTAAGAGACAACCCATGGAAGGGGAGAAGATATTTGCAAATGGCATTACAGATAAAGGGCTGGTATCCAAGATCTATAAAGTACTTATCAAACTCAACACCCCCAAAAAACAAATAATCAAGTCAAGAAATGGACAGAAGACATGAACAGGCACTGCTCCAAAGAAGACATACAAATGGCCAAAAGACACATGAAAAAGTGTTCGACAGCACTAACCATCAGGGAAATTCAAATCAAAACCACACTGAGATGCCACCTTACACCAGTTAGAATGGCAACAATTAACAAGACAGGAAACAACAAATGTTGGCAAGGATGTGGAGAAAGGGGAACCCTCTTACACTCCTGGTGGGAGTGCAAGCTGGTACAGCCACCTTGGAAAACAGTATGGAGGTACCTCAAGACATTAAAAATAGAGCTAGCCTACAACCGACCAATTGCTCTACTGGGTATTTACCTGAAAGATACAGATGTAATGAAAAGAAGGGACATGTGCGCCCCAATGTTCATAGCAGCAATGTCCACAATAGCCAAACTGTGGAAGGAGTCGAGATGCCCTTCAATAGACGAATGGATAAATAAGATATGGTCCATATATACAATGGAATATCACCCAGCCACCAGAAAGGATGAATACCCACCATTTGCATCAACATGGGTAGAACTGAAGGTGATTATGCTGAGTGAAATAAGTCAACCAGAGAAAGACAGTTATCATACGGTTTTCTTTCCTTTTTTAAAAGATTTTATTTATTTGACAGACAGAGATCACAAGTAGGCAGTGAGGCAGGCAGAGAGAGAAGGGGAAGCAGGCTCCCCACGGAGCAGAGAGCCTGAAGCAGGGTTCGATCCCAAGACCCTGGGATCACGACCCAAGCTGAAGGAAGAGGCTTTAACCCACTGAGCCACCCAGGCGCCCCTTATCATACGGTTTTACTCATATGAGAAACGCAAGGAATAACATGAAGGACCATAGGGGAAGGGAGGGAAAACTGAATGGGAAGAAATCAGAGAGGGAAACAAACCATGAGAGACTCTGGACTGTGGGAACCAAACTGAGGGTTACAGAAGGGAAGTGAAATGGGGTAACAGGGTGATGGGTATTAAGAAGGACATGTGTTGTGATGAGCACTGGGTGTTATACACAACTAGTGAATCATTGAACACTACATCGAAAACGAATGCTGTACTATATGTGGCTAACTGAACATAATAAATAAATAAATAAATAAATAAATATGCTTTCTACATGAAAAACAAATTATAGGAACAGAAGTTCAGATTTGTAAGATGAAATGTTCTCAGGATCTGTTTCACAGCACTGCAAATACACAACACTACCAGACTTTATACTGAAAATGCTTAAAATTAAAAAAAAATCAATGTTCAATTCTTTACGATTTTTAAAAGTATATTCTGTATGATTCCATTTTTATATTTTACTCATTTATTTTGGAGAGAGAGTGTGTGGCATGAGAGTGGTGGGAGAGGCAGGAGGGGGAAGAGAGAATCATGAACCCACTCTGCACTGAACACAGACCCTACACTGAGCTCGATCCCACACCATGAGATCACATCCTGAGCCAAAATCAAGACTCAGTGGCTTAACGGAGCCACCATCCACCTCCATAGACATTAGCGTTGTTTCGTCCGCTGCTATCTCCACCACTGCTGTGTTGAACTCTGTTGAAAATACATCTATGAAAAACTGTGCCAGAGTTTCCAGGGGTGAGTCCGAGTATAAGCACTGCTAAGTGATGGGTACACCTGTGGCCTAGGATGGATGCTGCTTACCATTCTCCCAGACAGGGGTGTCCATCACCCTTCTCTCCAGGGGGAAATGCAGGAGATCCCCTGTCCTCAGGCATCTGAGATCTACCTGGCCCAGGAATTCACCTTCTCTACCAGAGGACAGATGGGGCTTCCTTCTCTGGCTAAGAATATGAACCTTGATTCCAGCAAAGGAGAGCTCTGCTGGGACCTCTGGCCTAATTAGGCAGCTGTGCCTGCTGTGTATGTGACAGAGCCAGAGCAGCTGGGCATGGAGGGAATGAGTGCCTTAAACCAGCTTTGTGTGGGGCAGTATGGGAGCAGCAGCCCCTCTTTCTTGGGTAGCGGTGATGTGTGCAAAAGGAGGGAGGCCAGGCTGGAGCCTTCTAAGCCACACCACAGTCTCTCCCTTGATCCTGAAACCAGCAGGAAGAGAGAGCTGAAGACAGAGACTTCAGGGAAAGGGGCCCGCTGGAGGGCACTGAAGCTGCCAGCCCTGCTGGCCACAGGCCATTGGCGCAGGATCACCTTCGTCACTTCCTTAGCATGTTGTCCGTGTTCGTGTGTGGATAGTGACTGACCCACTGGTGCACTTCCAGAGTCAGACTAGAAACCTTCCAGTGCCTGCTTATGAATCAGAGGACCCCACACCCAGAGAAGCAGAGGATGTCCCTTTCTCCAGAGCTGGAGAAGGCAGCCACCACCCTGGGGCAGAACGTGGTCCAGGCATATGTTCTTTCTGAAGCCCCCACTTTCAGTGGGCATCGTTGCACCTGAGAAAGGCCCCCTCAGCCCCAGAGTCAGGAGCCATAAGGGGCTGTCTCCCATCCTGGCCCAGGATCATCACTAGAAACAATCCTGTCTTTGAGAGGACAGGTCTCCTTCAGGAGTCAGTGAGAGGACTGGCCCCTCCCCCTCCCCAAGACCAGGACGCCCTGTGAGAGCTCTTCATTTGAGGAGGACTCGTGGAGAGCGCATGTGTCTTGTCAGCCCAGCAAGTGAAAGAACAAAACCCCAGTTCTCAGGTTCTAGCAGAAACAGAATTTCAAACGTACTGCTTGGAGGCAGGCACCTCCCCTCTTACATAGCCTTGGGGACCCCAGGAAAAGTCTTCCTTGCTCTCCTGCCCTCAGAGTGAGGAGCTGATCCCATGTCCCAGGGTTCCCACCCTGTCCCACTGCTGAAGAAAAGCCACACATTGGGACGCCTGGGTGGCTCAGTTGGTTGGGCGGCTGCCTTCGGCTCGAGTCATGATCCCAGCGTCATGGGATCGAGTCCCACATCGGGCTCCTTGCTCGGCAGGGAGCCTGCTTCTCCCTCTGCCTCTGCCTGCCACTCTGTCTGCCTGTGCTCGCTCACGCTCTCTAACAAATAAATTTAAAAATAAATAAATAAATAAAAGCCACACATGGGGACCTGGTGTCAGGAGTGTGGTCTCCCAGGGGCCTGGCAGCTGTATGGAAGGGCTGAATGGCTTTGGGAGGAGGGCTGCTCACTGGCAACACTGTGCACCATCCCCCACTGCACTCTGCAATCCAGGCTCTGTGCCCACCATAGGTCAATCACCAGCATCCCATATGTTCCTGCCACAGGAGTGATCATTCGGGATCACCGCATTGCACAGAGGCAGGGAGTGAGGCCCAGAGTGGGGAGGCAAATGACTCCAGTCACAGGGCTGCTCAGCAGAGGGGCTGGAAGGCCGGCCCTCCCGAGCCACCATTAGCCCAGCCAGGGACTCCCTGAGCCCAGAGCGAGCTCTCCCCTGCCTGCCCAGCCACACACTGGCCCCTGAGCTGGATGATGGGCTGTTCTTCTTGGCTCTAAGGGTGTTGCTGACCAACGAGGAGAGGGAGTCCAGCTGGAGGGACAGGCTGTAGTTACAGGACAGAGCGACAGTCTGAGCTAGCACAAGCCACATTCTGGTCTCCCACCTGGAGCCTGCCTGGGAGCTGGAGTATGGGTACCCTAGAGGCCAGCACACAACAGGGTCTTTGCAGACCAGGGAGCCATGGCCCCCAGGGAGAGTCCATTCTGCCCTCTCCCTGCTCCTGCCCCATATCACCTCTCTTCACTGTGGGGCTCCAGGAACTGAAACCAGGCCCCATAGGGCTGGCTCAGCTCCAACTTGTAATGAGTTTGATGCCTCCTGGAGCAGCTGAATTTCCTGGGGCTGGAGGGAGGACTGGCTGCAGACAAGGACTGGGCTGGGGGAAATGCGAGCCCTCGTGGATGGTGAAGGAGCGGGCAGGGGCTGAGTTCTGTGGCCACTGCTTATGTCTAAAAAGGGCTGAAATCCATGAGTGTCCACAGGGTCCCTTATTACGGTAACAACACCCTCACACTCGGGCATCCTGGTGGTGGCCCCCTCCTCCCTGTCCTCCTTCCCACCCCTCTAACTCTAGCCAGGGCTGAACCCAGGGACAGGCTAGACCTCTGTCCCAGGGTACAACCAGGAAGACAAAGCAGGAGGAGGAGAAGAGAACTGGAAGGGGCGGACTGATCTTCTCCCTGCCCTGAGTCGGCCTCCGTTGATGTCTCCAAGTCCTCTGGCTCAACCTCACATTTAGCTGGACCCTGGAAGGGAGTCTGAATTCCAAACCAGCTGGGTGGGGGGTATTCAGTGACCTTTGCATCCCCAGATGTCCAACCCCCCTGGCCTTGTACCCTGAGCCTTGCTTCCTAGGGTAGGCATGGTTCTGGCGCTCAGCAGACTTTGGGGCCACAGAGCAGTTGGAAGTGGTGAGGGAACATGGGGGACCAGTCAGCTACGGAGCTATGGGTCATGTGCACATCCACCATAAGGCTGGGTCATGGTACAGGCGCTGTGTGCAGGTCTCCTATGCACAGCTGGCCCTCTCGGAATGGAGGTCTGTGTGCCTGGTGCACCTTTCCTCCACCTCCACCTACCCCTGGAGGAACGGCCAAGTTCAAGCATTTCCATGTCCAACCCTCAGGGACAGTTGGGAACCTGGGGTCAAGAGAGGCAGGGACTGGCCCAAGACAAAAGAAGGGTACAGAGTCCAAGGGGAAGAGCTTCCCTCCAGTCCTAGGCCAGCCCCAACCCTCCCATGAGGTTTTCTTTGAGGGTGAGAGCCCCTCAGATCCTCGGGGATAGCTATCTACCCCATCCCATGTGGGGACAGGACCTCAGGCATCCCCAGACAGGTAGAGGCATATGTGCTTGCACACACACACACACACACACCACTCTGACTGCCAAGCTAGGGGTCAGAAGGGGAGTACACCCTGGGAACAAGGTGGGTGACAAGGGGGAAAGAAGAAAGAGGTTGCAGACAGCTGGGCCATGGGGTCAGGGGCATCAGGACTCCTGGCAAGGACCGAGATCCATAGCATGGGGAGGGGAGACAGGACGGGCTGATGGTCAAGGGGTCTGCAAGGGGCCCAGGGGTTTTCCAGGGCACTGGGTGAGGACAGGGTCTGGGGTCTGGTGTCCATCACCACCCTGGACTACTGGAAGTAGGAAGAGATGCCCCTCAGTGTGGACAGGGCTACAACACAAAAGGCCTCCCCTTACTCTTCTATCAATTGGGCCACAGAGACAGGTTACCCCTAGGCTCCCACAGGCTTGCAGAAGAGCCTGTTGACCTTGAATCTCCAGCCCTGACCCACTGTGCTCCCAGTCTTGGGAAAATGCTTTGTACTCCCTCGAGGTCCCTCTGAGCAGAGGACAGCCTAGGGCTTGGGGGGCTGAGGAAGTGGGCTTGCAGAATGTGGCAGAGCACGAGACCCACTGGTCTGGGGACGGAGGCCAGGACCCTCCTTGTTGCAGCCTCAGGGTCCTCATTGGGAAGAGGTTCCAGAGTCAGTGCTCTGCTCGGGGCGAGAAGGCCTTAGGAAGGAGCCAAGCACCAGCACAGGAGAGGGAAACAGGGACAAGGGACGCTTCCGATCTTTCTCATATCACCTCTGGAGCCCACAGATCCTGCTCCTGTGAGGCACACAAAAACAGAGACAGAGACAAGGACAGAGACAGACACTGAACACAGGAGAGAGAGAACTAGAAGTCACAGACTTTCCTCAATCGGCTTGGAAATTACACCTAAACGTTTTGTCCCATTCTCACAGTCACACAGGCCATCCACCCTGGGGGGAGGGACTCCACAGGGATGTGTGACCAGGATTCGGTAATGCCCAGGAACCACCATGGAGACCACCCAGCACATGGGCACAGAAGAGTCCCTTGGACTGAAACCTAATGGAAGCCCCAGGAAGTCTGTGTCACCAAGGTCAGAATCTGTTCACTCCAACCTTCCCACGGGTGATGGGACACAGGCAGAAAGAGGGTGGCTTTGCCTGGATCCCAGAGCAGGATCAGGCCCCTCTGGGCTGTGTTCCATGCCCCGCCCAGCCCCTCGCTCACCCTCTCATTGCCAAGTGTGTGCACCAGCCTCCCGTGAGAGCGGGTATGGAATATATGTAGGGGTCCTACCCCTGATGGCATCCCAAGAAGTAGAAGCCAGAACACCCCCAGTGTGCAGATAAGGAGACTGGGGAGGCCCTGAGAGCCACAGGGTGTGTCTGGGGACACAGTCCTGGGCAGGAGCAGGAGCCCGGTCTGAACCCAGCTCTGTGTCCTCACAGCGGGGACAACAGCTGCACCCAAGCCTCCAAGAGGCTGCAGGTAGGCTGTGTGGGTGTCACTGTACAGACGGGGCATGGGTGGAGGGGGAGCCTTGAGCAGCTGGGGGAGGGGCGCCCTCAGGGAGCTCTGGTGTGAGGAGGAAGTAGGGTAAGGAGCCCCCAGGCAGTGGTGACCTCACTTCCCTGACAACAGAGCCCAACAGAATTTGGAACCCACATATCCCGGCACCCATATTCCGGAGACAGCCCCCTGCCCAGCTCATTTCTTTGGAGATCCTCAAATAAACAAGATGTTCTTGTGTTGAATATCAAAGTCCAGAGGATGCAGGCAGGGAACAGCACGCCCAGCAAACACTCGCTCTCACCCCCGAGGTGGTGTTAGGGCTCCTCGTCGCTTCTGGGCATTTGGCAGTGTAAGGGTCTACTTAAGCAGAGGGAGCCATACTGTTGCA
Source organism: Eira barbara (assembly GCA_020311275.1). Taxonomy (NCBI): domain Eukaryota; kingdom Metazoa; phylum Chordata; class Mammalia; order Carnivora; family Mustelidae; genus Eira; species Eira barbara. The sequence continues at coordinate 24,964 of JAHRIG010000434.1, forward strand.
GTGAACTTAGATTGACCCTGCCCCTCCCAGAAGAACTTCCTTGCAAAGCCCAGATACAAGGGTGTGTCCGGCCAGGTGAAGACATCCAATCAGAGGGGCGCACATACATCTACCAGGGTGAATTGAAATTCAATTGGCCGCCCGTGTGTAACCTAGCAGGTTTTTTTGTGTGTGGCAGATCTAGCATGACTGTGCAGTTTTCTCTGTGTATTGCAATCTCATTGGCTACCTGTGGATAGCCCGGCTAAAAGGGCCTCTATAAAAGTTAGTTTGCGAGGCTAGTAGGGGCCGTAAGAGCTGTAAGCCTCGTCGGGAGCGGTCTCGCCGGAGCAGTAAGAGCAGCCTCCTTCCGGGGAGCGGCCTCGTCTGGGGAGTGGCCTCGTGGGCAGCAGCCTCGTCCAGAGTAGCCTCGCCGGAGCAGCATCATGGGGAGCAGAGTCTGCGTCATCGGGCCTGTCGTCCTCGTAGTCGTCATTGCCTCTTCGTCATCAGGAGCAGCCTCGTCCTGGGAGCGGCCTGTCCGGGGAGCGGCCTCGTCCGGAGTGGCCTCATCGGGGGAGCGGCCTCATCGGGGGAGCGGCCTCGTCAGGGAGCGGCCTTGTCCAGAGCGGCCTTGTCGGGGTTGTCGTCACCATCTCTTCATAAGAGACGGCCCCTACCAGTCGTTTTGATTTTCGATGCTTGGCGCGAAATAAAGCTTTGCTTGACTTTCGCTTTGCATCAGTCTCGTTCCTTTGATCATGGACCCTAACAGCAGGAAGAACCAAAAGGTGACACTGGGAGGCTCAGAGTCAGCCAGCCCCACACCTTCTGATCGACCTGTGTAGCCCCAGGTCTCCTCCTGGTGTGTGTGTGTGTGTGTGTGCGCGTGTGTGTGTGTGTGTGAAGAGAGCTCATGGAGGGTGGAGATGCCCCGAGCAGGAGCAGGCTGATGAGGGGTCAGATGCCTGGTGGGCAGGTCATGTTCACACCCCAGGTTAAGGCTGGTTCGGTGGGTCGGGGTGTGGGGGCTGCACCTTTCTGCCTAGCATTTATCCTGAGAGCCCTGCAGGGATGGGTCACTGACCCAGGTGCAGGGCCGTGCACACACAGGTCTGTGTGTGATCTGGGAGCATCAGGGGGACTGAGCAGGAGGATGGTGGGTATGGCCGGGCAGGGCTCTGATGCCTCTTTCACACTACCCATCTTTGTATTTGCAGAACATGGATGAAATAGGAAGGAGGCTGGAAGACTCGCACTGCTCCCTGACACAAGAGTCCCCAGTCCTAGGAAGGCCTCCAGTACCTCCCAGACCACTGCCCCCGGTACTACATTGGACTGTGGTCCTGGACACGGAGCCCACGGAGGCCAAGTCCGAGGCTGAGAAGGCTGGGATTGGGTGTCAGTGGCTGTTTGGGGATGGGTCGGTGCTGGGCCCCACAGGAAGAAGCCCCCACAGGCTGGTGTGGGACCAGGAGCGACGACTTGGCTCAGAGCGCCCAGGGGTGGACTGCAGTCAGGGAGACTCCCGGGTGAGGGTTCCTTCCTGGCTGTGGCTTCTCTGGGAGGCCCTGGGCTGTGCCGTCTCTGCAAACGCACAGGGACAGGCAGGCACGTGGGACAGCTTCTCTCCTCTCACAGCTACTCCAGCAGAGGAGCTAGACCCACTCCCAACTTCAGCAGCTCGGTAGGGGGAGATGGTGACTGTAGAGACTTCGGAGACCACGAGCCAACAGGTGACCGGGCACCTGACCACAGAGACACTGATGCTGTCCAGGAAGAGTTGGCTCCTCCTCTTGCCCCCACCCCTGCTCCTACTGCTCCCCCTTTCCCTGCCCCTGCCAGAGCTACTCCCACTTCCCCTG
>JAHRIG010000435.1:0-14952 GCA_020311275.1 Eira barbara
CCAAGAATACTTTATCCAGCAAGACTGACATTCAAAATGGATGGAGAGATAAAGAGTTTCCAAGACCGGCAAGGCTTAAAAGACTATGCAACCACAAAGCCGACACTGCAGGAAATATTAAGGGGGGTTCTATAAAAGAGGAAAAATCCCAAGAATAGCATTGAACAGAAATATAGAGACAAATGATAGAAAGAAAGACTTCAAAGATAACACAATGACAATAAAAACCTGTCTCTCAATAATCACTCTCAATGTGAATGGCCTAAATGCACCCATAAAACGGCACAGGGTTGCAGATTGGATAAGACGACAGGACCCATCCATATGTTGTCTACAAGAGACCCATTTTGTACCTAAAGATACACCCGGACTCAAAGTGAAGGGATGGAGAAGCATCTTTCATTCCAATGGGCCTCAAAAGAAGGCTGGGGTAGCGATTCTCATATCAGATAAATTAGATTTTAAACTAAAGACGGTAGTCAGAGATACAGAAGGACACTACAAAATTCTTAAAGGGACTATCCACCAAGAGGATCTAACAGTTGTAAATATCTATGCCCTCAGTATGGGAGCAGCCAATTACATAAGAAAACTATTAATCAAGATAAAGAGTCATATTGATATGAATACATTAACAGTAGGAGATCTTAACACGCCTCTCTCAGAAATAGACAGATCATCGAAGCAGAAAATCAATAAAGAAACGAGAGCATTGAATGACACATTGGACCAGATGGACCTCATAAATATATACAGAACATTCCACCCTAAAACAACAGAATACTCATTTTTCTCAAGTGCACATGGAATCTTCTCCAAAATAGATCACATACTGTGTCACAAATCAGGGCTCAACTGATACCAAAAGACTGAGATTATTCCCTGCATATTCTCAGATCACAATGCTTTGAGACTGGAGCTCAATCACAAGGAAAAGTTCAGAAGGAACTCAAACACCTGGAAGCTAAAGACCACCTTGCTTAATAATGCTTGGATCAACCAGGAGATCAAAGTAGGACTTCAACAATTCATGGAAACCAATGAGAATGAAGACACTTCGGTCCTAAACCTATGGGATACAGCAAAGGCGGTCCTAAGGGGGAAATACATAGCCATCCGAGCCTCCCTCAAAAAAATTGAAAAATCCAGTATACACAAGCTGTCTCTACACCTTAAAGAACTGGAGAATGAACAACAAACCAACTCCACACGTAAGAAGGGAGATAATCAAGATTAGAGCAGAGATCAATGAGGTGGAAACCAGAGATACGGTAGAACATATCAATGAAGCTAGAAGCTGGTTTTTGGAAAGAATAAGACTGATAAACCATTGTCCACACTAATCCAAAAGAAAATAGAGAAAGCCCAAATTAATAAACTTATGAATGAAAAGGGAGAGATCACAACTAACACCAAGGAAGTAGAAACAATCATCAGTAGTTATTATCAACAGTTATATGCCAATAAGATAAGCAACCTAGATGAAATGGAGGCATTCCTGGAAAACTAGAAACTCCCAAAATTGAACCAGGAAGAAATGGACAACCTGAATAGACTGATATCTAGTAACAAGATTGAAGCAGTGATCAAAAACCTCCCGAAAAACAAGAGCCCAGGACCTGACGGATTCCCTGGCGAATTCTACCAAACTTTCAAAGAAGAAGTAACTCCTATTCTCCTGAAGCTGTTTCAAAAAATTGAAGCAGAAGGAAAACTTCCAGACACTTTTTATGAAGCCAGCATTACTCTGATCCCCAAACCAGGCAAAGACCCTAGTAAAAAGGAGAATTTCAGACCAATATCACTGATGAATATGGATGCTACGATTCTCAACAAGATCCTAGCAAACAGGATCCAACAGCACATTAAAAAGATTATCCACCATGACCAGGTGGGATTCATCCCTGTGTTACAAGGATGATTCAACATTCGCAAATCAATCAATGTGATAGAACAAATCAATAAGAGAAGAGAGAAGAACCACATGATCCTCTCAATTGATGCAGAAAATGCATTTGACAAAATGCAGCTTCCGTTCCTGATTAAAACGCTTCAAAGTATAGGGATAGAGGGAACATTCCTGAACTTCATCAAACCTATCTATGAAAGACCCACAGCAAATATCATCCTCAATGGGAAAAAGCTTGCAGCCTTCCCATTGAGATCAGGAACACGACAAGGATGCCCACTCTCACCACTCTTATTCAACATAGTATTAGAAGTCCTAGCAACAGCAATCAGACAACAAAGAGAAATAAAAGGTATCCAAATTGGCAAGGAAGAAGTCAAACTCTCTCTCTTCACAGATGACATGATTCTTTATATGGAAAACCCGAAAGACTCCACCCCCAAACTTCTAGAACTCATACAGTAATTCAGTAATGTGGCAGGATACAAAGTCAATGTCCAGAAATCAGTGGCTTTCTTATACACTAACAATGAAAATACAGAAAGGCAAATTAGAGAATCGATTCCATTTACAATAGCACCAAGAACCGTAAGATACCTCGGAATAAACCTAACCAAAGAGGTTAAGGATCTGTACTCAAGGAAGTACAGAACAGTCCTAAAAGAAATTGAAGAAGAAAGAAAAAGAGGGAAGACCATTCCATGCTCTTGGATCGGAAGAATAAACATTGCTAAAATGTCTATACTGCCCAGAGCAATCTATACTTTTAATGCCCTTCCGATCAAAATTCCACCCGTATTTTTCAAAGAGCTGGAGCAAATAATCCTAAAATTTGTATGGAATCAGAAGAGACCCCGAATTGCTAAGGAAATGTTGAAAAACAAAAATAAAACTGGCAGCATCTCGTTACCTGATTTCGAGCTTTATTACAAAGCTGTGAACACCAAGACAGCATGGTACTGGCATAAAAACAGACACATAGACCAGTGGAACAGAGTAGAGAGCCCAGATATGGACCCTCAACTCTATGGTCAAATAATCTTTGACAAAAGAGGAAAAAATATCCTGTGGAAAAAAGACAGTCTCTTCAATAAATGGTGCTGGGATAACTGGACAGCTATATGTAGAAGAACGAAACTCGACCATTCTCTTACACCACACACAAAGATAAACTCGAAATGGATAAAAGACCTCAACATGAGACAGGAATCCATCAGAATCCTCGAGGAGAACATAGGCAGTAACCTCTTTGATATCAGCCACAGCAACTTTTTTCTAGATATGTCTCCTAAGGTGAAGGAAACAAAAGCGAAAACGAACTTTTGGGACTTCATCAAAATCAAAAGCTTCTGCACAGCAAATGAAACAGTCAACAAAACAAAGAGGCAACCCATGGAATGGGAGAAGATATTTGCAAATGACAGTACAGACAAAAGGTTGTTATCCAGGATCTATAAATAACTCCTCAAACTCTACACGCACAAAACAGACAATCATATTAAAAAATGGGCAGAAGATATGAACAGACACTTCTCCAATGAAGACATACAAATGGCTATCAGACACATGAAAAAATGTTCATCATCACTAGCCATCAGGGAGATTCAAATCAAAACCACATTGAGATACCACCTTACACCAGTTAGAATGGCCAAAATTAGCAAGATAGGAAACAACGTGTGTTGGAGAGGATGTGGAGAAAGGGGAACCCTCTTACACTTTTGGCGGGAATGCAACCTGGTGCAGCCACTTTGGAGAACAGTGTGGAGATTCCTCAAGAAATTAAAAATAGAGCTTCCCTATGACCCTGCAATTGCACTCCTGGGTATTTACCCCAAAGATACAGATGTAGTGAAAAGAAGGGCCATCTGTACCCCAATGTTTATAGCAGCAATGGCCATGGTCGCCAAACTGTGGAAAGAACCAAGATGCTCTTCAATGGATGAATGGATAAGGAAGATGGGGTCCATATACACTATGGAGTATTATGCCCCCATCAGAAAGGATGAATACCCAACTTTTGTAGCAACATGGACGGGTCTTGAAGAGATGATGCTGAATGAAATAAGTCAAGCAGAGAGAGTCAAGTATCATATGGTTTCACTTATTTGTGGAGCATAACAAATAATACAGAGGACAAGAGTAGATGGGGAGGAAAAGGGAGTTGAGGGATATTGGAAAGGCAGGTGAACCATGAGAGACTATGGACTCTACAAAACAACCTGAGGGTTTTGAAGGGGAGGGGGGTGGGAGGTTGGGGGAACCAGGTGGTGGGTATTAGGGAGGGCACAGATTGCATGGAGCACTGGGTGTGGCGAAAAGACATCGAATACCGTTATGCTTAAAATAAATAAAAAATTTAAAAAAACACAAGAAACAATGAATACTGTTATGCTGAAAAGAAATAAAAAATTAAAAAAAAACATACTTGACTCACAATTTTATGTTAGCTTCAGGTGGACATTATAGTGATTGGACAAGGTTTTACCTTATGCTATGCTGACCACAGTGTAGCTACCACCCATCACCAGAGACATTATTACAATATCATTGATCATATTCCCTGTGCTGTACCTTTCATCCCTCTGACATATTCATCCCATAAGGGGAAGCCTGTGTCTCCCATTCCCCTTTAACCATTTCTCCCATGCCTCCCTCACTTCCCCCCTGCCAACCATCAGTTCATTCTCTATATTTATTGGTCTGATTCTGCTTTTTGCTTGATTGTTTATTCATTTGTTTTGCTTTTCAGATTCCATATAGGAGTGAAGTCATGTGATACTTGTCGTTCTTTGTCTGACCTATTTCACTTAAGTTTATGCCCTTGGGGTGCATTTATGTTGTTTCATATGGCAAGATCTCATCCTTTTTATGGCTGAGTAATTTTCCATTGTGTATATATACCACCAATATATACATTCATTTATTTTTTGTAGGTAGTAAGATTTATTTTAATTTTCAATCTGCAAAAGAACCCAAAAAAGATTAAAAAATCACACTATACCAATATCTATGTACAGTGTGGACATTATGAGAAGACTTATATTAGGTAACATTGTTTCTCTTCAGCCACATAACATTATCACATTTGCCATAATTACATTTTACAGCAACCATCCATTAGCAGTTATGCTGACATCACGATATTACATTTCAATACAGGAGAAGAAAGTTGAAATATTCCTGGCACTTTCTTTTCTTATAATGGCTGCCTGTTTATAGTCTAGCAGAGCAGGTGTCCACACATGCTTTTGGAAACATCAGCTTTCAAACTCTAACAGTGGCTATATTTGAAGTCTTGTCCTTTCCAGATCCAAACTTAAATGAGGAAGTTTCCATTTACAAATAACAACCAATGGTTTATTAATGGGTACATTGAAGTTTACCCACCATGATGTATAAAATGTTGTATGAAGTAATAATAAATAAATCTATCACAAGGCAGACTTGTTTATGCTACAGTTCAGAACACATAATTAAAACTGTCATTAAGTTTTACAAATTAATTTCTTATATTCAAATTACAGCATTTCCACAAATCCAATGAAAAGAAATTGGTTTACTTTCACCTAATTCTCCCAAAGTTTATCTGTGGCTTTCATCCACATTGACAGCTCTCCCAGCTGTTGGTCTTTCTCTTGTCTTTAGCCTTGGCATTCTTTGCTCACACAGGAGAGAACTCCCCAGAAGATAAAGGCTCCCCAAGAGATCTGTTACCAGGACATCAGGCTGAAGTCAGCCCCAGACCAGAGGCCTTCAGACCATAGAACAACTAGCACCCTGGCACAGTGTCCCAACATGGTACTGCACTCTGAATGGCTGCAAGCACCAGCCAGTTCTTTCCATCCAGCCCCGAATCACTGACATTTGGGAGCAACAGAGGGAAAAGCCTTTACCTTCACAGACCACATCACACCTGGAGCCTTTACTTCAGAGGGGGATTTGTATATGGGTAGCAGCCTCAAATTTCTCATGGTTGGGTACAGATGGCCCACTTTTTGGGTTTGGGTTGTTCTTCCTGATCTGTGTCCTGATCTTCCAAGTGTCTTACAGAGTCACTGAATGAGTTAGGGAGGGAGGATCCATGGGACCAGTTCTTCCCTGTCTGAAAATGGGGAAACTACTTGGGAGCCAAGAATGTTGTCATGGTGGGTTGTGAGTAGGCAGTGGGAGGTTTCTGAGTCCAGAGCATGGTCTACATCTTCTGGGTCCCATTCTCGGAAGGCAGCATGGAGTGGGTGCATGGGGACTTGTGACTGATGCTTCCAGCCAGCTCACCTGGATGTGGCAGGAATCCTGAGTTTCACAGGCAGAGGAGGCCTCTGGGAACAACAAAGGAAAGCCAGGGGCTGGATTCACAGGATGCATGTGGGTGGCTTTCAGAGGATGAAGAGTGGGGTTGGCAGGTGGTCTTTGCTGTGTGGAGGATCTACAGGGACACAGAGGTTCTCAGTGTGTCCCCACGTTTCCCTTTATTGAACAGGATGTCTGGTTTGAAAACTATGGATTACAGAAGGGAGGTGGGCTGGCACGCATGGCTGTCTGAGGGAGGTTGGGAATGGTCCTTGCGGCGGCGCAGTCAGGTGCCAGTGGCATGAGGACTGGAGCCAAGGTGGAATCCTCTCTCTGCAACTGGAGCACCAGGTACCTGGCTTTCATAACTGCCTGCACCAGGACCCCTAAGTCACCACCACGAACCGGCCAATCAGGAGGTAATATCCCCGCCCCCAATCCTGGGTCAATCACTTGTCAGCTATCCCCACCCCACTGTCCCTGGCCAATCTCGAGGCAGCTTTCTGTCAGTGTGTCTCTCCTGTGGCCAATCACCAGGCAGCACAACCATCCAGTCAGCAGGCAGCTCTCAATTCTGTCCAACTGACCTCCTCCACCAGTGGCCATCTTGACCCCACAAGCTGTTGCACGGTGTCCGTTGCTGGCCCTTTCTGGGACAGAACCTGTCCCCTCTTCTCTCCAGCCCAGCCTTCCTTTCCCAGGTGAGAAACAGGAAGTGGGGATGGTGACCTGATGCTCACAGGTCCCGGAATCTGAGAGCCATCATAGGCAGGCCCCTCCTGAAGCTCTGGCAAGGTTTTCCCTGCTGATCCAGAGGGAGCCAGGATCCCACAGCTGCTCCACCTGAGAGCAGGTTCTGAGCACAGGGTCCTGGGGTGGGCTGCAGCTGGATTGGGGCAGGAACAGTAGAGGGGGTATTCCGAGAGCAGAAAGGGTCTGCACACCACGACTAGGATTTAGCAGCAACCACCAGGAAATGTAGGGGGAAATCCAGGGGCATTACTTGTAAGACCTGGAAATGACATAGCACCTGGGACTGGGCTTTTGTAGTTATTGGAGTGCTGGGTGGGGGCAGATGGCTTTAGGGTTCATTCTTTCATGGTGAATTTAAATGTAAATGCGAGAATTTCAAGCACAGCAGGAGAAAATGCAAGTGACCCAAATGGTCAGGAATCAAAATCCACCCAGATTCTCTAAAACAAAGGAGCTTAAGGTTGGGGAGGTGGCCTGGAGGTCTCCTTGATTGGCCAGCAGTGTGTTTATTGGAGACAGCGCTCTTTGAGGTGGAAATGTCAGTCATCAGAGCTTAAGTCAGGAGCTTGCTTGGTGTAAAAAAAAAATAAAAAAATAAAAATAAAAAATAAAAAAGGAAAAAATCTACTTGCCAACTCTCAGGCCTTGCAGCACAATCTATCCTGTGATGCTGAAGCATCAGAGTCTAGGTGAGGACAATAACTGCCTGGGTAGCTGGTATGGTAAAATTAAAAGTAGGATGAAATAACCCAGAAAAGGCACATGTAAATAAATAGACATAAGCAGACATTTATCTAAAGAAGACATCCAGATAGCCAAAAGACACATGAAAACCTTCTCAACAATACTCATCATCAGGGAAATACAAATCAAAACCATAATATCACCCCACACCTGTCAGAATGGCTAAAATTAAAAAACCCAGTAAACAACATGCTGGCAAGACTATGGAGAAAGGGAAATCCTCTTGTATTTCTGGTGGGAATGCAGACTGCTGCAGCCACTCTGGAAAACATAATGGAGGTTCCTCAAAAGCTGAAAAATAGAGCTACCCTACAACCTAGCAATTAGCACTAGCAGGTATTTATCCAAAAGATATAAACATAGTGATTTGAAGGGACACTCTCACTCTAATGTTTATAGCAGCAGTGTTCACAATAACTGAAATATGGAAAGAGCCCAGGTGTCCATTGATGGGTGAATGGATAAAGAAGTTGTGCGACATATACACAATGGGATATAACACAGCCATCAAAAATAATGAATTCTTGCCATTTGTAACTCATGGATGGAACTGGAGGTTGTTATGCTAAACGAAATAAGTCAATGAGAGAAAGACCATTATATGGTTTCACTCATATGTAGAAATTAAAAAACAGAAAGATCAAACATAGGGGAAGGGAGGGAAAAGTAAGAAATCAGAGAGAGAAAAACCATAAGGACTCTTAACTCCAGAAACCAACAAAGGATTGCTGGAGGGGAGATGGGTGAGGGGATGGGGTAACTTGGTAATGGGTATTAAGGAGGCAGGTGATGTAATGAGCATAATGTTATATGCAACTGATGAATCACTAAACCCTCCCTATGAAATGGAAAAAATAAAAAATAAAAAGCTAATGTGGTTTACAATGAACAGTGTTAGAATCTAATACTTACAAACCTACGTTGTGAAACATAATTTTCTCTTTAAATTTACCATCCCCAAATATAATTTAAAGGTCTTAAATGTCCCTCTGTACTCACAGTTCCATTTTCTGTCATGTCCAGGCTATACGTCAGGGCTGAGGACCTCTGGGATCTATCTATTTCCACTCTCCCAGTCTCTATCAATTGAGGATTTTCTTTTTTACTAATATGGAAAGTTTTGTGCATATAAAAGATTATTCCCAAATATTTAGTTGATTATAAATACTAAACTGAGAAATACTAAAACCTAAATCACCTAACTTCCAAACATAGCCAAACTGAGACTAATTCCTTTTCAGTATAAGTCTAGTTTCAATACACTTGGGCTGGTTATTTACAAAAATTCAGCAAGAATAGCAATTCATTATGAAGGCCATTTTAAACCAGCTATACTAAGACTTTTCATAAGGAATCTCAGATTGAATTTGAATGGCTTCTCAAGGCCAGAAGCCCAGCCACATACTTCCCATCAGACTCTGCCTACAAATCCCATAGAGTTGGGATTTAAAAAGTTACATATTTTTTCCTCATGCAGTCTCCACAATATCCTGAGGTTCTTGCACTTGCCCTTCTAGAAGTGAGCTTCTTTCCTCACCTAATAAGGCTGCTGGGAAGCTTGTAAATAAGGAGTCAGGCTGCTATTTCCAAGGGACTGGAGTGGTGCTCGCTTCGGCAGCACATATACCAAGGGACTGGAGTGGCTCTGTAATGTCAACCTTATTCCTCCAAACTGTCTGGTCAGATCTGAGTCTGTGTACATCTCTCTTAAATATGCCATCAACATGGATGGGACTGAAAGAGATTATGTTGAGTGAAATAAGTCAAGTAGAGAATGTCAATTATCATATGGTTTCAGTTACTTGTGGAATATAAGGAATAACATGGAGGACATCAGGAAAAGGAAAGGAAAAGTTAAGGGGAGAAGTCAGAGAGGGTGATGAACTGTGGACTCTGTGGGAGAGACTGTGGACTCGGAAACAAATTGAGGATTTTAGAGGGGAGGAGGATGGGAGGATGGGTGAGCCTAGTGGTGGGTATTAAGGGTGGCATGTATTGCATGGAGCACTGGGTATTATACATGAACAGTGAATCTCGGAACACTATTGTATGGTGACTAACATAATACAATTAAAAAAATATGCCATTCCAGACAAACCCATGGTAACACGACAAGTGTTTCCAATTGTGTTCTGTCACAAGAATGTGTTCCTAATGAACCCAGGTAAATAATTATGTTACCACAAAAACAGGAATACTCACTAAGCTTTTAAGTTCTGAAAAACAAAACAAACAACAACTTAAAAATTCGATCCGTAACTTCTAGCCAAAACCAGGTAGTAAGCAGCTGTGGACTGTGTGCTGTACCAGCACTCTTTACATCAGCAAATTTATGAATACACTTTGTAATTCCCTGAAACATGTGATTCTTTATACTATAATCTTTCAATACATCACAAAACATGTTCACTAAGAGACCCAGATTTCTGGGAAATGCTGGCACCCACCTTGTGGGCAAAACAAAACAGGAAATGAGGCCCACTTACACCAGGCTCCTCTACTTACCTGCAAGTGGCCTTGCAGATGTCCATCACCTGCCCCTATTCCTACAGGTGCAGCCTGGAGGCTGATGTGGAGACACAGATGCAGAAGGAAGGGAGGTGTCATGTGAGCCTTCTGACACCTGCAGATCTGGAGTTCAGCTGGAACTAATGTCCCACCCCTGGTCTGTCCCTGCTGGGGCCAGGCCCCACCCACAGCCTCCCTCTTTCTTTGCTGTCAGATTTCAGGGGAAGGTGAATCTCTTTTCAGGCGATGATGCTATTTGTTCTTCAACCACACTGAGAATTTAAGGTACTTGGTACATCAGGCATATTTAATGGAGACCATCTGTGTGTCTTCAGGACAGAATCTGGGAATGCAGCATCCCAGACCTGCCTAGAGGCCTTGTGACCTTGGTTTCCTGTGTGTCCAGGCAGTGGATTATTTTCTCATCACCATTAGCCTCTATGCATCAACAACCCAAGCTGTAGCCTGCAAAGGCCACTGTCCATGCCAGTGTCACAGAAACTCTGCTTGAATCCTGGAGAACACACATTCAGTGTGATGTCAGTGTAGTGTGTTCCATAAGATGACACCTGGAGAGATTATGGGAACCAGGTAATGTGGTAATCAGACTTCCTGGGCCCTTTCTCAGAAGGTTGTACCTGGTCATAAGACAACATCTCAACATCTCAGGATGTGTTGCTGAGCCAGCAAGATCTGAATAACTTTTTGGTTCTGGAAAAGCAAATGGAAGCCTTGTGCACAAAAACACTGCCATTACAGAGACAGAGAAAGAAAACAGCAATGTCATGGAATCCAGCTAATTCTGTCCAGGAGCAAGCCACCTGCTCCCTCTGCCCACTACCTGCACAATAACTACATGTAAAGTGTTTGCTTTTCAAGGTGTTGAGAGAAAGGGACTGGGTTTTTCATTTAGTATTTTATTCTCTTACTACTGATGCTGATTGTGCTAGATCTCCTATGGGGTTCTGGCGGTCTCTGTTAGAGGATGTGTAGGTGGAAAAATGATGAGGGCTAAGGGGCCAACCTGGCTCTGGGGATGTGAGCCTCTGTCTTCTGCTCTCAGTGCTTTGAGATCCCTTCCTTCCGGAAGCGGGGCTCAGCAGGGGTCAGTTTGGCAGTGGATTCCCCAGTATGTGAGCTGGCTATCTGGACCAGCAAGCTCTTCACTCACAGCTGGTAACAGCCCCCTGACAACAGACCTACTGAAGCTTGAAAGATCACAAAGTATCCAAGAAGTATCCTAAATGATCATGTGGTTGAAGAAACATGAGAGCAGAGATGGTGACAAGCAGGGGAAATTTAGCTTCTGCAATATAGGCACTAGAGTAGTTCAAATAGTTTATTTGTTTATTACAAAGAGTGAGAAGCCAATTAACCTACTGACCCACCCCCCCATCCCAAGTTCCTCTTCTGCTCACTGGGTCGTGTAGAAGGAAATACTAAGCCTGGGATGTGGGGGCATGCCAGCTCCTGGGCTGTCTTGTCTAAAAACAAAGACTTCTCCAGCCTCATCCTATGTCTGCAGCGTCCTCATAGCTATCATGTCGGCAGAGCTGCTTCCCCAGTGGACTCCAAGTTCACCTGTGATGGAAGCCAGAGGCTGTGTTGTACATGTCTTGCATGGTCATCATCTGATTTTGAAATTACTCCTCCATCCTCTAAGGCCAGCCATCCAGAGCCTCAGGGTGCCTTTGGGGCAACGTACCTGGCAGGCTCTTCTGCCCCTGAACCAGTGGCCTAAGTGACCCAGTTATGCAGAAGAGCCTCTGCCAAATGTTACAGTGATCCAGAATGCAGAAGTTGGGGCTTGGCCACAGAACCTGCAAGAGGGACTTGTAGACACCAGGGGTCACTGTGTCCCCACCAGCCCTGCCAAACTTCAGAGCATGGGCTGAGAGGTGGATATTCAGGTCTGTGTGAAGCATTCAGGGTCTGAAAGGTGCCCAACTTGTGTGGTCATGAGTCTCTCAGCACCGTGGCTTTAGTCACCAGCCCCATGTTGTGGTCCTGCTGTCCTGAGGTTCTATCTGCTCCAGGTCTCATCGGCATTTGGTTTCCGAGTATGGCTTACTCAGCAACAAAGCAGTCCAGTTCAGGGTCCTGGAGAGTACTCTCTCCTTCTCAGCAGACACTACTTTAAGGCATAGGCACATAGTGAAGATTTGGAGGTCTATGTGGTCCTCTCAGATGAATAGCTACTGTTCAGATAATGACTCCATAATACATAGAACTTGATTGAGTTGAATTGTTTCTTTCCATGTGACTTGCCTTAAAGAACAATGTATTGTGCAAAATACCTACTGGATACTGACCAAATTGAGGGATTCAGTTCCTGGGCTCATGGAGATAGCATTCTGGGAGAAAGGATTCAGTGAACTGAAGTAATATCAATGATTTCTGGGACCAGTATGTTAGCTCAGGGGATGGATGGAGGGGACTGAGTGATGGATTAGTTCATGGAAGGAGATCTTCTCTGATGGGAACCCTAAGTGGCCAAGGTACATGGGGATGGGGAGCAGCAGTCCAGGGGAGTTAGCTAGTGAAAGAGGCATGTGTTCTGGAATCCACAGAAGGTCTCAGGAGGGCCATTGTGGGATATAGGGTATTGTTTAGCTTTCACTCAGTTCCCCACAGGGAGAACATATATCCAGCAAAGAGAAGCAAAACCAGGGAAATAGGTGTGTCCTGGAAGAGAGTCCCAGGAGACACTTTGCTTTGGGGCATGAGTGAGTAGGAGAATGGGACCATTTGCTGAAGAGGAATTGGGAAGACCATCTCTGGACTTGTGTAGCATTTTCCCTCTCTGTTTTCTTGATTTTCACAGTGGAAAGCAGAGTTCTCCAGAGGCTTCTACAAGTTGCAACACAACCATGCTCCCTTGAAGCTCACTGTGTGTTGTGACACTCCACTGGCGAGTTTACCTAGGACATGGCTGCAGCTGTGCCTGGATCACCCCTCCAGATCACCACTCTGCAGCTGTGTCCTCCACTGCTTCCACATTGAGGGGCAGAGCATGAATATGGTAAACCCGTCTTCAGTTTTCCCATGTGGAATTGAAATACCTGACTTTGAGAATGTGGTTTAAGGACATCACTTCCATTTTAGGTAACCCACTCCTTGAAGGAAAGGATCAGCGTTAATTTTGGCAACAGAGTTTCCCAAATAAATGTTTTGTTTCACCCAGAATGAATGGAATCCCCCATCTGTGGGGCCAGATATGATGTACTGTAGAGAGGTATTGGAACAGAGTTGGTCTGAAATGCCTGATATGTACTTTTTATTCCCTTCATTCTGTTCTATTAGGAAGATCTAAATAGTCAACTTACTCCAGCAGTTGTGTGATGTGAGTTCTCCAGTTCGAGAGGAGAATTTGTCTTTGGCTAAACAGAGCAAGAGGTTACCAGTCAGGAAGCAAGCACCTGGAGCTTGCAGCCCAGAGAAGGCTGGATCAGAGCGTGTAATGGTCCTGGGAGTATGCCTGATGGGAGAACCCTCCATGAGAGCCCTGGTCCTGTAGTAAGTGGTGAGTGGTGTGCTTTCCCAAGGGAGTGACAAGGTGGATGTGAGAGGACCTCACTCCTGGCACAGACTGATGCAGAGAGAGGGAGACACTGGCCTTTGGGGCTTCCAGGTGAGCTGACTACCAGGCAGTTCTCCCTTTGTGACTCTACTGTGATTATAGGGATGAGGGTAAAGGTCATTCTCAAGCTGGGATTTGCAAATGTAGGTAGAGAGGGGGAATCTGTGTCTCACTTCACACAAGTCAGCACACAAGATCAGGGCTCACACCCTCTTTGTGACTTAGACTTCCACAACAGGTCCTGGGGGAATGATATCTAGGATGAGGACACTAGTAAGAGGGGCCACCTTTGATGTAAGTTTGAGCAAGCCCAACATTAATGCCAACCACCCCCGTAAGCCCAGCCTTACCTACTTCTCTCAGCATAAACTAAACTACTCCAATGACATCAATACACAGAACATACTTTTCCTGAAAACCTTCCACTCCCAATTAGACTTTTGGTCTTCACAAAGTCCTCATGCATCCATCCACAGAAATAAATTCAGCAAACAACATGTTTTAGCTGCCACGTGCCCTCACCTCTGTCTGCAGAGAAGAATGCCACAAAGATGTGATTTTCCACACAGGTTGCCCTGTAACTTCCCAGCTTTGTCTGCCCAGGCTTAGTTTCCTTCTCCTGGTTTGGGCA
This sequence comes from Eira barbara, assembly GCA_020311275.1. Classification (NCBI taxonomy): domain Eukaryota; kingdom Metazoa; phylum Chordata; class Mammalia; order Carnivora; family Mustelidae; genus Eira; species Eira barbara. The sequence continues at coordinate 14,419 of JAHRIG010000435.1, forward strand.
CAACACTGGGTCTACCCTTGCTAGCCACATGCATGTTGACCCACCACCTGCTGACACACCAGATTGAAGAGGATCCAGTGTTTCAAGACATAATACCCCAAATATACAAGATGAATAATTAAGAATATTCACCTTGCTAAAGTCCAGAGAAATGTCATATTGAACATACTGCCCAAGCCGAAGACCCCCAAAGCACTGATGACCTAGATGTTGAGATTCTGAATGGATTTGAATGTAACCATCAAATCTTCAACAAGAAAATGCAGTTGTGCTTGGAAAAAATAAGTCTCAGGACAGAAAGAAAGAAGAACTTAACAATTAGAACTGAAAAAATATAATAACTAAATTTTTTGCAACACACTAAGTGGGCTCAATAGGACAATGTAGATGATAGAAGAAGAGCCATTAACTTGAAGGAAAAACATCAGAAAGACCTCATCTGAACAATACAGAGAAAATAGACTATAAATTTAAAAAATGAGCAGAATCCCCATACTCATGAAACAAACAAAACAGCAACAACAACAACAACAA
>JAHRIG010000436.1:0-16496 GCA_020311275.1 Eira barbara
GGGGCGGCAATATTGAATATATTTAAATGGTTTATATTTTTCTCCTCTTCTAGCCCACGAGTGTGCTTTGGTTGTTTTACTTCCTACGGTACTGTGTTACATGTAGAGACTCTCTTATTGCTTCTTGAATCCAAAAATCTTAAAGAGTCATCAGCTTTTCAAAGTGGCAGGTAGAAGAAGGGCCAGCCCTCCTCTCTAGCTACAGGTGGCACCTCCAAATCCCCTTTCCTCAGAGGATAGGTTTATTTCAGTGTTAGGCATGTGAGCCAACAGCAGACACAGCCCTCAGGACTCCTAGATGAAGAGGTTGCAGGTCCTTCCCCAGGAAGGCAACAAACACTGAACAGGAGAGTCCATGAGCATGCCTTACACTCTCCAGAACTATGTGGTGCCAAGGAGAGGGGCTGCTTTTCTCCACTCTAAACCAAGGATGACTATGTCTTCTTTCCTTTGGGATATGGTGTTTGTGCTTGTCTTTGTGTTGGTTTGGACCCAGTATTTGGAACTGACAGTTGTCGAGTTCAGTCTCTGGAATTGCATCAGCACTAAGTGGGGAAAAACATGTAAAGAGATACAGTCCCACTCGTGGAAGACACAAAACCCGAGGAAGATATTTTGTCAATGGAATAAGGGCAGGGAGGACATTCTGGACACAGTTTCCCTTTAGGCTCTCCAGGTTCATGCTTTACGAAGACTGGAATCCTCCTGGCATCGTTGTCTATGATCTCTGGATTCCGTTTCCCTGCTCTTTATGGATCTGCTGGGGAAAATAAGAAACCGGGAGGTGTACATTTAGGGCCACAACTGGGACTGGCTCTATTCACATCTATGCTGACCTAGGAGCTAGGATGTCAGGCTTCCTGCATTTTCTTACATAGTTCTTGATAAGGAAGCAATGCCCTCCAGGCCCCAGCCAATTGGTCAGATCCATGGTAGCCACTGCTCCCTGGCTGGGGACTTATGGAGCAGAGATTGGTTCACTTTTGCCAAGATAAAGGTTCATATGTTAACCAGAGATTCCCACACTTTCCTTGCTGGCCAAGGGGACTGTTAGGTTCAGGTGGTTCTGAAGTCCCTGGTTTCCAACATCCACCATGTGACACACCCATGTTCCAATCACTTATCTGAAATAGGGAAATCACCTGACCCAGAAGACCAAAACACAGATGTAAACTGAGCAGAGGGGAAGCGTCTGTCATGCAAATGATGCCAAAGGAAGCAAGGGTAGGAATACCTCTATCCAGACAAAACAGACACTTAAGAAAAAAAGGGGGGGGGTTGGATAACACAAAGAAGGAAACGGAGGCCCCACAATGGCACCAACTGAACAGTAACACAGAGGAGGATCTCTTGACACCCGCTTCAGGATCCGAACTCACTGAGCAAGAGTGAAGAACCCCCGTCCCTCCAGACACAATGGACACATCATGGGAATGGGTCATTCCCAGGAAAAGGGAAATGTGATCAAACATGGAAAGATAGAAAATAACATCACTGAAAGAAAGCCCACTGTGATCCCCTGCCTGGGTCTTAGGTACCACCTAAGCGTGAAGCCATTTGATAATCACAGGGGAAAGGAGGGAAAACTGAATGGGAAGCCACCAGAGAGGGAGAAAAAGGATGAGACACTCTTACCAAAGAAACAAGCAGAGGGTTGCTGGAGGGGAGGTGGGTGGGGGTATGGGGCAATTTGGGCAGGAGCATAAAGGAGGGCATGCGATGGGATGAGCACTGGGGTTGATACACAACTGATGCATAACTGGGCACTACCTCAGAAGCTAATGAGGTATTGTAAGGTGGCTCAGTGACTTTAACAACAAAAACGATAACAAGAAAATAAAATCAAAGGTTCTGTCTTTTCTTGATTTTCAATGTGGAAATTACAGGATGATTTCGTGTCTACCCTCAAGCAAGGAAATGAGATAGGCTACTCATGAGGAAGCAATTCTCAGGACACTCTGCCTTTTTCAGCCCTAAAGAGTTTTTCAATCAAGCTTTCACCAGTTGCAGTCCTCATGCCCTTATAGTCATTTCGGAGCACTCTTGACAGGAGGGCAAACACATATTTTCTTCAAGATGACTCACCCCAAGTAGGAAACATCCATACTTGCCACAGGAGTCACTACAGGTGTGCCCCCTCCATCCTTTACAAGGGCTTCACGACAAGTTTTCCAGAAAGGTGGCATGAACACTGGTGGCCGGAGGTTTGATCCTGGATGACATCCATCCCTTTGTTCACTTGTGGGATGACTAGGGGCAGGGTCTCCATCTCAGTCGTGGAGGTGTGAGAGCTCTCCAGCTCACCTTCAGTCACGACCCTCCCCTCTCTTCCATAGAAGAACATGCAGAACTGCGTGACCATGAACTGGGAACACACAATAAGGGTACAAAGGTCTTACCTGAATTCAGCTCAGCCTGGCAATGACAGACTCGTCCCTCTTGGAGGTTGCTCCCAGTGTCCTTGAGTCATTCGAACTTTCTTGGTGACTGACTCCAGACAGTGGCTCACCACGATAGAGGGATGAGAAGTTCCTCGGCGACAGGTGTCACCAAAACACTATCATCACACTTTGTCATGCAAGAAGTCTATGTCCCTCGTCGGATGAAGAAACCCTTCCAACAGGACTGGAGCAGAGTGCAATAAAAGGCTCCCTTTGAAGACAGGCTGAGCTTGAGGACATGTCCAGTCATATGTCTCACTGCTCCCATCACCACACAAGTGGTGCCCAAAACCGGCAGGGTACCATTTCCAGCACACGGCTCCAGCTCGCCCACCGTACCTCTTCCTATCATCACGCCATCACATCTGGTCAGGACCCCAGCATCAGGCCTGTGCTCCTCCAGGTCATGTGGCTGCCTGCCTCCACCAACGATCCTGTTTCATCTCTGAATTCGGAGCTCCGCGGCATTCCTCTTCGTCAGCTTCACAAAACAGGATTGGGCACTGATTTCATGGGTACGACCTGCAAGGCACAGGATGGAAAAGAAAAAGAAACTCACACACTGGATATTCAGAATACTTAAAATCTTTGTGACTTGAACGACATTATCAACCAAGGGAAAGCACAGTCCAGAAGTCGGGAGAGCATGTTTGCAAACCATGTATCTGACAGATTCTCAATATCCACAATATCTAGAGATCCCAGAAACTCAACAACAACAACAACCAAAGAAGAACAAAGCAAATGTGATGTGCGAATGTACAAATGGGGAAGAGACGTCACCTCAAAGCTATACACATGGAAGGAAATGGAAAGAGTAGTTCCCATCACTAATTCTCCGGGAAATCCTAAGGATAACAAGCAATGAGATACCATTATGCATCCACATTATGACTCCCCACAGAAAAAGGAAAACAAAACAAAACAAAACAAAATAAAAACAAAGACTCAGGAAAAAGGGAAAGATCAAGTGTTGGCAACGATATAGAGAAGTAGAAGTCTTGCTGATTGTGTGTGGTAGGAATGTTTAAGGGCATGGTTATAACATCAGTATGGCAGTTCTTCACAAAAATCAACTTTAGCGGGACCCCTGGGTGGCTCAGTCTATTCAGTGGCTGCCTTCAGCTCAGGTCATGGTCCCATGACCCTGGAATGGAGTCCCGCATCGGGCTCCTTCCTCAGCCAGCAGCCTGCTTCTCCCCTGCCTGCTCTGCCTGCCCCTTCTCCTGCTTCTGCATGCCGCTTTCTCACGCTGACAAATGAATACATAAAATGCTTTTCAAAAATCAACTTTAGAATTACCATGTGTTTTAGTAGTTGCCCTTCTGCGCTAGATACCCACATGAATGAACAGTATGGTCTGGAAGACTTCTCTGAGCACACCTTTTCCTGGCAGCATCGTTCCTAAAAGCTAACCCAGGAACGCAATCCAAGGATCTGTCCAGGGAGGAACAGAGGTTGTATATACAGACGGTGGGATAGTATTCGTTCTGTAAAGAGGACGAAACCATTGACATGCGCCACCCCATGGGCGAACGTTGAGGAGAGTATGCTAAGGGAGAGGAGTATGCATGAAGATACCAACTTTGACTCCACTCTTAGCAACGACCTAAAGTAGATTCCGAAGGACAGAAAGTAGAATGGTGTTTGCCAAGGGCTGGAAGGGGGCGCTCATGGCAAGTCTCACTCATGCTAAAGAGGTTTAGATGGACAAGATGCCATGGGATGGGAAGGTGGGTTCCAGGGACGTTGGACAAAGACATTCATGCTTTTAAGACATTTAGAATGTACTCCGTGAACTTCATGGACTTCGTGACCTCAAAATAAATTACACTGAAAAGCTGCAAAGGTGGAGAAATGAACACAGGGCCACTTCATCTGGCCCTTTATACCCTTCCAGGTAGGTCCTATCTCAGCCATTCGACTTCCGCCATTGTCCTTGAGACAACATGGAGCAAACAAAATGTTGTCCTTCTGTGCCTACTTGGGGGTTTAAAAACAGAATTGCCCCACCCGGGACAACTTTAGGCGAGAAGGTGTTGTTCAGAGTTAATTTCTTGAGACCTTTGATTCCTTGATCATGTTTTGAAACAGAACCCAAATGGAACATTCTCCTTCATCTGCTTGGTATTTCCTCCACTGACTTTTCCACTCAGAACCCATTGTTGATGCAAGGGGCTTGGATGTTCCTAGGCCCATCATAATCTACTGGCTTTAGCTTCTGCTGTTTCCAGCTGTGCTTACGTGTCATTCCTTTACCAAGTCCACTTTCCTGAGGCTCATTGTGAATAGTAAAATATTTTCGGCCCCGTCGTATTTAAAAAATTGACATCGAGCACTGTGCGCGGTTTAGCTACACAACACCATGATTTCATTGTCCTCGGCCCTCAAAGGATGACCAGAATAAGTTGAGTTCACCGCCATCCTCTCTTAGAGATAGAAAAGCAAGAGCAAAGAAACGAAAGGTTCTTCTTTGTGTGATGAGATGTCTCCAAATGGGCTCTCCTAACACCTCTCTAACACACCATAGAGCAGTATGAACTGTAGTCATGACGTTGTACATGACATCCCTCTTACATCTGTCTCTTAAAACTGGAAGTTTGTACCTTTCCACGATTCACTCCATCCCTGCCCCACCCTCTGCCCTCTGCTTCTGGTTCCTTCCATCTGAAGGCTTTTGCTCAGTTTGCTTTTCTCCTTTTCTCTTCTTGGGTTCAGATTCCACCCAGAAGGGGAAAATATCTATCTATCACCTATCGATAATACCTCTCTATGCATCTATCTCTCTATGTATGTACCAATCTATCTCTCTCTCTAAGCTAGTATCTCTCTACCTAGAGTTCCCTACCTACCTACAGATAGTACTTGTCTTCCACGGTCTCACTTATCTCATTTGGCATAATGCTTGACAAGTCCATTCCTGGGCCCCTGAGGGGCTCAGTGGGTTAAGCCTCAGCCTTCAGCTCAGGTCAGGATGTCAGGGTCCTGGGATGGAGACCTACTTTGGAATGGGCGAAGCAGGGAAAAGGTTCCCACCCTCTCTCTACCTGTCTCTCTGCCCACTTGTGATCTCTCTCTCAATCTCTCTCTCAGACCAATAAACAAATAAAAACCTTTAAAAAATGAAAAAGTCCGTTAGTATTTTCACACATAGCAGGATTTCCTCTCCTCATGGCTGATTTCCTCTCTTTAAGGCTCCTGTTACAGAGGCCAACAGTTCTTTATCCAGTTAGCATTAAAGGGCACTGATGTTTTCGTGGTCTTGGCTGTTGAAAACAATGTTTCTCGAACATGGGGGTGGGTGCAGGGAGTTCTTGGACATATTCCTTGGCTGTCTAGAGGTAGGTTCCCAGACGTGGAACTCAGGGATCCTAGGGCAGATTGTAGTGTGTTGGTTGGTTGGTTGTTTTTTTTCCGGGACCCTCCATATTCTTTTGCATAGGGACTTGTGGCAATGTGCATTCCCACTGATGGGAATCTAGGGGAGGTGGGATCAAGGACCATCTCAATTATTCATTCACAAACTCTGCACTACAGCACTCCCCTATGCCAGGGACCTTGGTCAACTCATGCACAGCACTGGAGATACCTAGGGCTCCTTCCCTCAGGGAGCCCAGAGTCTAGAGATGGACCCACGCATGAAACAGTGCCATGCGAAAGCAAAGAGCAAGCGTTCCGTGTGCCCAACGAAGAATGCTCTGAAAGAAGGCTGCAGAGTCATTGGATAGAAAGGCCTGAAAGGCCTCACTGAGGGTGACAGTGCTGAGGACAGAATGAAAACAAGGGAGCTAGTTCCGCACAAGTCTGGCTGCCCTGTGTCCTGAAGGAAGGAAGGCAGCTGTGCCTTAGAGCCTCACTACCAGAAGCTGGGTTGGCCAGAGGAGATGAAAGAGGCATCCAGTGTGGCTGGAGAGCAACTGGGAGCAGAGCAGAGGGGAGGGAGGAAGGCAGGGAGAGGGCCTGAGGCCTGGGAGACAGGTAGCGATCTCTTGTCCCTCTGGAACGGCACTGCCCCAATAGCCTGCATCTTCAAATGCATGGACTGAATGCCCCAGCGCGGTTGCAGAAGAGGAATGGAGGCACAATTTTGCATGTTTCCTCAACATCACCATACTTCTGAGCCCGTGGTTGGGACTGAGGCTGGACTAGCCGAGGATTTTCCCCCAAGTTAGCACCCATCCTTCGGGGAGCCATTGGACTCGGAATCTGAGTTTCTGGGCGCATGTTGGCCTTGCCACTGCCTCCGTGCCTGGCACTGTGAGCCTCGATGGATGGCAGCCCCGACCATGTGGGCTTGATTTTGCTTCAGAGTGAGAGAAGAAAAAGGGAACAAGGGAGAAGTGGAACAGGAGAAAAGGAACTAGGAAGTGCGAAACTCTTTGCATGACATCTAGAGAAACACGAGGCATGCTATTTCATCACGTCGAGTACACCCCGTGGCTCAGAAGCCACTCGCTAACCACCCAGAACTTGCAGAGTGAGGCCTACACCACAGGTCAGGATCCCTGGGAGCCACGGTGAAGGCTGCTCCCCTCATAGACCAGGAGGAGGGAACGAGGTCTCATCCTAAATCTAGGTGGGAAACAACTGAACCGAGGATGACAAAGTCTGCCTCTTCGTGCATTTCCACCCCATCATGGTGCCCCATTCTAATGACGCCAAGAGGGAAAGGGACGGTTCCAAAACGACACAAAGCCGGGACCCAGGCCTCCTGGGAGCGTTCCTCCAGGCCAAGCCCCACCCCTTCCTGCAATTCTTCCCGCCTTCAATGTGTGCCTCTGATTCCCGGGATACCATCACACACAGACCACAAATACGATCTACATACACCCCAAGAGGTCCCAAGGAAGTAGACTCTCCCGGCTCCCCACTATGCAGGTTGGGAATGTGGGCACTAGGGGAGACACAGAATGACTGAGGACACAGAAGTGGGAAAGGAACGAGAACAAAGGTCTGACTTCAGCTCTGTCTCCTGAAAGGGAGGACCCGAGTGCCATTTCCAGAGAATGGTGCCTCTGGCATTTGGGGCTCATCGTGTACCGTCCCGGGGAAGAGAGGTCAAGGGTCAACTGAAGGGGCTGCAGAGAGGTGTGACTGAACGAAGGGCCCCACGTATTAGAATCCTGAAAGGGTGACCTCACATCCTTCATGATAGGCCCCAACTGAACTTAGAACACTGGTAACCAGGCACCCACTTTCAAAGGGCAACCTGCTCTCCAGCGCACTTGACTGGAGACCTTCGACAGAACACGATGTTCAGTTGTTGTCTTCCTACTTCCAGGGGCGCTGGGCCCAGGGGAGAGCAGAGCCACAGACATTGCTGCAGTGGCAGACAGCGCTTCAGCCCTCTTTTCCGAAGCTTCTGGTCACGGGGCAGGAGACACCAACAGGTAACACAAGGCAGCTCTGGGAAGCCCACTGGAGAGCCGGCAACAACTTTGGTCCCACCTCAGCGGGCCCACACCACTTGCCCCTTACTGTGTGGGCGGCTCTGTGTGTGTGTGTGTGTGTGTGTGTGTGTGTGTGTGTGTTTGTAGAAGTGGGGACAGGGGATGAGGGACATGCCCTTGGTGGGCAGAGCAAGCTGCCTGGTGTGGGAGGTTGGACCCATCTGTCATGTTCATACCCCAGGACATAGCAGGCAGGATGAGAAGGTGAGGGCTGGTCGTCCTGAGCCTTAGAGTGTCCTCTGGCTGCCTCCTTGCTCGATGTCTTTTCAGCCATCCCCCTTAGGCTGAACTGGAGAACACGATGTCTAATGGGGGTGTCCCCTTGTGGCAATGTCCCGGGAGGCTGCTAATGGCTCTTGGCCCCGTGTCTATGGGGCACTGCATTTTCAGAGCTGCACCCCAGAGACTGTGAATGAGCTGGCTGGGGACTTCAATGACGCCAACTCGCTGGACAAGGGTCAGGTGTCCCAGGCCACCCAGCATCAGTGGTGCTCTGAGGTGAGAATGGGAAGAGGCTTCTCCACACCCGGGGCCCCCACGCAACTTAGGGGACAAACCTGGGGCCTTCCGATAGTGTTTCCACTTGAGTAAGCCACACAACCCACCCCAAAGTAACCCACACTTCCACACATCTGCCGCCAGCTATGGGTAAGGGAGGAAGACACTCTTCACCTACATGGGACTGGTAGAGAAGAGAGTGAATGTTTTCCGTGGTTTGGAGGGCGGTTGTTTGGTTTTCTTTCCTTTGGCCTTGTGTTGCTTTTGCCGAAGTCTTTTCCTCCTGGTTTTACGAATTCCCCTCCTCGTGCCGGCTAACCGGTGGAGAACCCAGCGCCGCTGGCTTCTGGAGAACTGGCCCACGCCCTTCTCAGTCCTCATATCAGATAGGGTGATGGACCCTACGAAAGGGACGGTGGGATCAAGCCATTCTCTAGGACTGTCTGGAACATATCGTCTCTCAGAACACATCGAATCCTAGGACGTCCACCAGCTCACAGGCTGTTTCCCTCTAGGTCTTCACAGTCCCCCATAAAGGAGGTGGTCTGCCACAGTGACTCAGTCTTGCAAGGCTGCTGGAACGGGACGTGACTCAGTTTGGTTGCCCTTCCAGCCATGCTGCAAGGAACGGGCCCCTTAAGGGTCCTCACAGATGATGTGGGTCGCTCCATCTGCCACCACTTAGACCCAAAGATTGGGTGGAAGGCCTCTGATGCCTCCTGGCCCAGGCCGCTGGCTCTGTCTTTTCGGAGCTCCACCCAGGACATCTGGCATGAGCTGCGGCAAGGCTTCAGCTACTCCATCTCCCTTGACAAGCAGCAGGGACCTCAGGCCGCCAACAACAGCCAGTGCTGGTCTGGGTTGAGAACGGGTCCAGGTTCACGGCCAGTCTCAGGACCCAGAGATGACCAGGGCCAGGCCAGCACGCAGACTAGACACAACTGGCTGCCCTGCGGCCTGCCTAGGAAGGGGGTTTTCCCCTGAACCTTTCTGCCCCTGACAGCAACAGGCCAAGCCTCATCAGCATAGGCCAAATGCCATGCAGCCCGTGCTTTGGACAGTTCTCAGGCCCAACGCTGATGACCTGGAGCAGCCTTGGAGATTCTCAGCCTCTCTGTTCTGCTCTCGACAGTAGGGCTCCTTCCTCCTGACTCCAAGGCATACATACAGCTCTTCATACAGGCTAGGAAGAGGCAGACATGCTATTGTCGTCCAGCTAACAGCACGTGTTGAAGTCACCAGTACATTTAAGCCTACATGGTCCATTGGAAGCCTACGATCGGTTGGTTGTAGGTTTCCAGCCTAGAACCTGTTGCCTGGGTGGGCACTCAAGTCCCTCGTGGTCTTGCGCAGGTTCCCAAAGGGATGGGAGGATGCAGTCTGAGCTCCAGACCCTGCTCTTCCTGGTGTTTCATGGCATCGACGCTGACTACTTTGCCCCCCACCCCACCCCCTTGTCTGCCTCCTGGAAAAGGCGTCATCCCTGTCCCTGGACGAGGCCTGCACGATGCTGGCGCTCAGAGAAGGCACAGTGCAGAAATGCGGACATTCCCTGCTCCTATCCTTCCCGGATGGAAGCCTCTCCAACATTACTACAATGTGCTCCATCTATCAGATGTTCACGTCAGCCCAGCAGGTCCTGGATCAGCAGTTCCAAAGGTGAGTGCCCACCCCATAGCCAGCACAAGGGGGAGCCTTCCGTCTACTAGTCCTATGTCTTGGGAATGTCACCGCACCTCTCTGACCTTCCCTTTCCTCTCCTGAAAAGTGGGGGTGCTAAGAGGATGGACCTCGTAGGGCGACTGGAGGAAGCCATGGGAGGAAACATGGCACGTGCTTCTCTGGGGCCCAGCTCTGTAGAAAGGGCTGCTGGACATGCTGGGCATCTTCCCGCTGAACATTTCTCTCTCCAGGGAAGACGCGTTCAGGCTCAACCCTCACAGGCCTGTGGTCCTTCTGGGTCTGTGGAAAGGAAATGGAAAGCTGGCAGCTTTCCTATTGGCAAAGGACCTCTGAGATGCCATCTAGCTGGTCCTGCCATGTGCCCGGATCCAGGGGACACTGGGAGCAGGCAGAGCAGCCCAAGGGCCACTCGGGATTGACAAAGCCTTGTTTGGGATGATTTCATTCAATCATGGATCTGAAGCACCTAGCGATGCAGGCACTCTGTAGTCACCAAGAGCAGTGAATGGGTAAAGTAGAGACAAGGCCTGGGCCTCAGTTCTCGTCCGAGGGTTACTTAGGCACTCTCCACCTCCTAAGCACACGTGTCTAGCGTTCATCTGATGGGGCATCTCTGGGACCTACTCTAGGCATGAATGGATCCAGCCTATTGGGACCATGAAGATGCACTCTACCATCAAGGAAGAACACGATAGGTCTTTGGGTGCCAAAGGAGGGCCTGCTGCCACCACAGAGCAGGGTGGGAGACGACATGGGTTGTTGCTGGCGAGGGATGCTCAGAACCATGGATCTCCCAGAACTCTTGACTTCCACGGGAGAGCTTAGTGGGGCGGCTTCCTCTGAAGAAGCCAGAAAGTCCAAGAGAGCCGTGGACGGGATGTCAAGCTCTCTCAGAAGCAGAGCCCATTTTGGGCTGAGCTGATGTCTACAACAGCCATCCCTCGGATGGTCCGTTCTTGCTCTGTCTGTCCCTATGCCTATCCACCTCCGCTGACCACCACAAGTGGGGCCAAGGACAGAAAGTGTGGGGACCAGACCCCTCACCCATCGGCCTCCAACCAAAGCCCAGATACTGGTCTGCATGGACGATGCATGCCTGAGGGGCCAGAGGACAGGCCTATGGGAGGGCCCTCATCCACCTGGTCAGCAGTCAGCAAAGACAGCTCCAGAGGGGTGGGAAGCGGGCTGGGGCCATTCTGTGGGGCCCACACAGAAAGAATGGTGCTGTAGGAGTAGCATGGGGAAGGAAAGGCCAGGTCTCTGACTCTGCTCCTCATATGACTTTCCCCAGCACTCTGTGTCCCATCTCGGGAACGTGGCCTGAGCGCACATGGCAGGCTCTCGGGCAGTCCCTGCACAGTGCCCATGTGGAGGTCCAGGGGGCCTATGTGTGCCTCACGTGGCATGACCGGGACCTGCATACCCATGCCCCCGTTCCAGTGAGGCAGCGGGATCTTCTGCAGCTCACAGAGGCTGAGGCGGAGGGTAAGGGGCATTGCAAGCTGGGAAGGCCATCTGGGATGGGGCTCATGGGCTGGGTATTCCTGGAAAGGCCATGGGATCTGTCCTGTTTAGGGAAAGGCACATGGAGTGTCAGTGAGGTGGCCGACTTTTTCCCTTTCTCCCACCCCGGTGTCGGCTATGCGACTCGTTCCAGCAGCTGAGCCAGCCAAAGAGCCTCCCATGGAGCGAGAGGCAACCCTGGCTCTGCATCAGCCATCCCCTTCAGGGTCCGAGCCAGCCTCCCCTCCACCGGCTGCTCCACACCTGGAACAGGGGCTCCTATGTTGTGAATGGTCGCCGGGTCCTGAGGCGCAGACGGCTGGGCCATCGGCTTGCCTGGGACTTGTCACTCCAGCTGTCTCAGGTGCCACTGAGCCCACTCCAGCCGCAGAGGCGTCCTGCCAACCCAAGAACCGGCTCCAGGAGAAGGAGCCCGACCTCCTGGACTTCCCTGCGAAGCTGGTGGCAGAGCAACTCACCTACATGGATGCGGTGAGCAGCTGGGCCCCCAGGGTAGGAGGGCAGGGCCGGCTTTTCTTGTGCTCTCAGCTGCCCTATACCTGCTTTTCCCTGATGTGGACTCCTAGCATATAGGGCCAGACCTCAGCTGCAGCCCTAACCAACCGTGGAAACCCATCAGGGTTTTTAGACCTGAGCTTTCACTGTCCAGCTGCGCACTGTGCCCACAGACCCTGAGAAGGACTGAGGCAGAGGTACCCCGTAGATGCAATGCGTCAGAACCGAGAGACCATAAATGGGAAGGCTCTGGTCCCTCGGGGGGAGGAGGGCAGCTCCCTGTGTGCAGTCATGTCCATGGGTCGCCCACCCATCTGCCTGGGAGCCCGAGCACCCTCAACCGGGATTAGGCATCTGACGGGACCTGAAGGACAGGCTAGACACGGAACGCCGTGCTTTCAGCCACCATGTGAGAAGCGGCACCTGAAAGGAGACAGGGACCGCAGGGATGAGCATTTGCAGGAGAAGGTGCCCCCTTGGGAACACCACCTGGAGCGGCCCCATGGACATGGGATGATCAGGGTGCACATGCCTTCCTCCCTTCCCTTGCCTCTCTTGGCTCCTGGGGCACCCTGCACCGGCTTCCCTCAGAGAAAAAGAGTGGCATGAAATTCAGGCTCTCTCGGCAGGCTCAGGCCACATTCGCAGCCTCCTGAGCTCCAGCTCTGACCTGGGACCCCTCCCGAGGACACGAGTCCTGCATGTTTGAACATGTGTGTGGCTCAACCAACCTCCCCCTGTCCCCTAGGAGCTGTTCAAGAAGGTGGTGCCCCATCAGTGCCTGGGCTCCGTCTGGTCCAGGAGAAACAGGCCTGGCAATGAGCACCTGGCACCCACGGTCCGGGCCACCATCGCCCAGTTCAATGCTGTGGCCAGCTGCATCGTCACCACGTGCCTTGGCACCCCAAGCATGACAGCCCGGGACAGGGCCGTGGTGGTGGACCAGTGGATCCGGGTGGCCAAGGTATGCCATGGGAGGCCCAGCTCCCTGAGGCTCTCCTGAGCCTCGGGAACAGCTCTTCTGTCTTTCTCCCTTCTCAGGGCTGAAGGCCCTGCTCTAAGACCTGGGGTCCCTAGGCTCTTCCTCCCGGGGGCATGGCCCAACGTTGGGACGCTCGGTTCCCAAGTGACTCCGTCTTGGCGGTCAGGGAAAGTCCTCCCTCTCGCCAGCAGTGTTCCTCTTGAGGGCTGACCTGTGCCCTTCTGCAGCTCCCTGGACATCAGCTTCATGCAGGGGGGAGCCGTAAACTGAGGAGGGCACTGAAGCTCTCGAGCATCTAGGGCTCCTGCTCTCCCACCGACAGCTCCTTCTCTTCCCTCCCCCAGGCCTGTCAGATCCTGGGGAACTACTCCTCCCTGCATGCCATCCTCGCGGCTCTGCAGATTGTCTCCATTCACCGCCTGAAGAGGACATGGGCCCACGTCTCCGAGTGACTAGGCTTCTCTCCAGGGAGGGACCAGGATGGAGGCAGGATCTCCCACAGGCCTGTCCTTTTCCCCCTCAGTCAGCTTGGACCTCCTGGGAGGCAGCCAACCCTGACCAAAGCACCTGGGCCTGGGGCTGCTTCTCTCAGCCTTCCTGGGGAACAGGCCACCATGCCTCCTGCTCGAGAAATCCAATTGCCTCCGTGCCCCACGCTGGGCTGAGCTGAATTCCCTATGTCCCCGTGGTGACTTGGCAGCCACGGAACTCTCTGCCCATGGTTCATCCCAAACCCCACCCAAACTGAGCTGTTCAATGAAGCTGGGAAGGGACGCCCAGGAGAACTCCCTCCCATGTCCTTCGAAGACCTCAGTGCTCAGAGCAGCCCAGAGAAAACCCTCAGCCGGCCCGTGGGACATGTGGGGCTTCTCCAAGAAAAGGGACTCGCACTCTACTCTGCCACGTTACGCCTCCCCGGAGCCTAACTGCTTTCCCTCTCTTCAGGAAGAGCTTCCACACATTCCAGAAGCTCTGCAGAGAAGACAAGCCCCAGGGCAGGGAACTACTCATCAAGGTAGCCTGGAAGGTGCAGGGCTGGAAAGACAGGAGGGGTGTGAGGAGGCATGATCATGTGTGGATGAAGTAGGGAATGGCCTGAAGCATTCCTCGGGGAGCGGACGCCTTTGGCATGAATGTGCTGACAGCCTGGGCTGAAGATTCCCCTGGGGCTGGGGCAAGCTGGTGCTGCCCATCCAGACTCCCTAGGCTAGATTTCAGGTCGCTCTGTGTCCATCGAGATGGTCCCCATGGGGGCCCATATGAACGCGGACAGCCCAGAGGACAGGCCTCTGCTCCCAGATGAAGTGGGGATGGGTTGTGGGCCACAAAAAGGATGATCGGAATGGGATCCTGAGTCCCCAGGAGACCATAGGAGGAAGAGACCATAGAGGGTCTCTTCTGCCCATGAGAAAACAGGCTCAGGGAGGCCAGGCTCCAAGCTCCAGGTCCCCCATGGACTGAATGGGGGTGCTGAGATTGTTCTAGAAGGACTCGTGGCATGCTTCAGGAGAATGGAGCGTCAGTATCAGCAGACGTAGGTCGGATGTCTAGGGTCTGAAGTCAAAGGCGGTGGGCGCAAGGGGACTGAGGCTCTTCTGCTCTCAAGGATCTTGTCCTTGGCCCTCCAGGAGCGGCCCTCGAATAAACTTGCCACCCTGGTGAGGCAGCTGCGCAGAGCGCGGAAGGGGCTGCCAAAGAAGGTGAGTGTGCCTGAGGGACAGGGCCTCCAAGGCCAGGGGAGAAGGGCTCCTCCCTGAGGGCTGGAAGCCTCCAAATCAGAACAGGTGGGACCTGCGACTCCAGCTCCACCTGCTGTCCTCGCCACAGTTCCTCAATGTCTTCTTTCCAGGTGACCAGGAGGAAGTAGTCTAGCAGGCTGGGTAGAGAACGGGTTTGTGGCTGGGGAGGGGCCCAGGGCTCCATACCCTGTGGTGTTTGAATTGTGAAAACAGGCCCTGGAGGGGATGGGGAGGAGTCTGATGTTCTGGGAGGGTGAGGGGAAAGGGAATCCAGGGGAAGTAACTAAGGGTTCTAGGCCCTTCCATGTGGGAAAGTGGGGTGGGCCAGGACGCAGAAGCCTTTTCGGGGAGGGCCCCTGTGGGCCCCAGAGAGCAGGGACTCATCCCAAACCTACCCATCATGGCACAGGGGGTCGTCCCATACCTTGGCACTTTCCTCACTGACCTGGTGATGTTGGACACTGCAATGGAGGACTACCTGGAGGTGGGTGAGCCTGAGGATTGGGGAGGAGGGACCAGAGTCCTGGGGACTGGGAGCAGAGAGTCCCCAGACTGAGCCCTGAGCTCTGCATCCTTAGGAATCCTCCCCTCCCCTCAGCCTCACAGCCGCCCCTGGAAACTGGGGTCTCTTGCCCATCTCAGTGCTGAGGGAAGGGAGTCTGCACCTAGACGGGTGCCCAAGACTGGTGAAGCACCAGCGCATCCTGAAGGTGAAGCTGCATGCGCTCTGTGTGAAAGGGCAGCAACCTCACCCTCAACGCTGGCCTGTCGGGGAGAGGGAAGTCAGGACCCTGCCCATCAGCCACACTTCAGGAGCCCAGCAGGCCCTGCCTGCCTGACGTGTCTGCCGCTCCCTTCCATCACCACAGAGTGTTGTGCTGCAGGGTGCCGACCTGGAGCCCTTTCACCAGCCCCACGTCTTCCTTTCTCTGGACCCCAGGCCTTGCCCTAACCCCAGTCTCATTGTGTGTGTCTCAGCGGGCCCCTCCTGTGTCCTGGCCTACACGCAGCCTCGGAAGGGGTGGGTGTAAGGTGCTAGGACTGACCAGGGGCCTCTTTCTGAAGGACAATGGTTGTCTGCTTTCCAGGGCAAGGAGATCAACTACGGCAAGAAGAATAAGGTGAGCATACGTAGCTCTTGCTCTAGGGAAGGGGAGGCAGCCCCTATCAGATTCGCCCCTGGGAAGAACATTCCTGGGCTCCATCCATCTCCCCTCCATCTCCCATTTCCTCGGACAGGTTGCTAAGAAAGCAGTGGAAGACCCACCTAATTAGTCAGTAGGGATCCAGAAAGGCATCAGGCAGAACTTCCCGGAGGAGGGGCTAATTCTTCTTGCCTCTGAGAACAGTTTGGGACCGCATGAAGTTGCATGCAGGAGGGTGGTCCTGTGTGCCAAGACCCAGGACTGGTCCCCTGTCCCGCTGCTCAGCCCTCACCTGGCCCTGTAGCTTCCCCACCCAGACTCGGTGTGCATCCTGTGCCTCTCTCCCGGCCCAGGAATACCGAGTCCTCACGGACATCATGCTGCTCCAGGCGGCGGCAGAGAATTACTGCCTAGAGCCCCAGCATCCATTCTCGGCCTGGTTCTGGTCTGTGGAGCGGCGCAGCGAGGATGAGAGGTGACGCCCATTCAGGAGCTGGGTGAGGGTCGGGGTGGACTCTTTCTGCTGGCCCCGCCTGGGA
>JAHRIG010000437.1:0-18345 GCA_020311275.1 Eira barbara
CCTGGGTGGCTCAGTGGGCTAAAGCCTCTGCCTTCGGCTCAGGTCATGATCCCAGGGTCCTGGGATTGAGCCCCGCATCGGGCTCTCTGCTCAGTAGGGAGCCTGCTTCCCCCTCTCTCTCTGCCTGCCTCTCTGCCTACTTGTGATCTCTGTCTGTCAAATAAATAAATAAGATCTTTAAAAAAATAAAAAGAAACCTGTGAAAACTAAAAAAATTTACAACACTGGAGAACACAAACCCAACACATAAAAAATTTGTTGTTTCTACATAAAAAACAATTCCAAAAGTTAAGACATAATACATTTAGAGGAATATCCCCCTAAATAAAATGCTTGTAATTCAACATAATGATATCAAATCTGGAACAATGAAAACTATGAATAGTGTGCAGGAATTGAAAGAAGAAATAAGTGGAAACACATCGATGTTCTTTCACTCAAATACTTAAGACTATTGGCCTATCAATAAAACTTCAATTGACTTAAAGATTTAATGTACTCTCTATCAAATTCCCAATGCTATTTTGGAGAAAGAATAAAATGCACCCTAACTTTACATGGATGTCACAGGATAACACATTCCCAGAATAATCTGGAAAATGAACAGCACACATCATGATTTAAGGCATTCTGCAAAGTCAGTTATCAAAATAATATACTACAGACATAAATATAAGCATAGAATAAGGGAAGAATGTAGATGATCTAGATATATATTTCTCCAATGTTACTGTGTATGACAATCAACTGAGACTGTATATGAATATGAATTTGTTAAAATTCATATTCTGATTTTGATTTCTGGGTTGGGTCTAAGTTTCTATATTTCTCACAGGTGTGCAACTGATGCCCACATTTTTAATTCTACAGTTCTAAATTCCATAAATGAATGAATGAATAAATGATGGATGGATGGATGAATGAACGAATGAATAAAATAAAAATAAAAAATAAAATAAAATAAAAATCATGGATGGGGCTGCATCAGTGGCTCAGTTGGGAAAGCGTCTATTTTGGCTCAGGTCATGATCTCAGGGTTTTGGGACCGAGCCCCATGGCAGGTTTTGTGCCTCTCTAGAGATACACGAAGGATGGAGAGAAATCAAAGGAGTAGTTAGGTCTAAGCTCATGGCAATGGGAATCTGTCACAAGAAATGACTTGGGTAAGCAAATGCAAAGAAAGTACAGTACAACATTTTCAGAATACATTTCAATTTGTTAGTGATGTTGTGGGGGGAAAAAGAATAGAAAACCTCAGTAACCACAGAAACCATATAACACATTGATTTTTAATACACTTCCAATTGAAATTGTAAAAATAATGAGGTGTTTAGAGAAACACAAATCATTCTATCTCTCTGGTCTTGGTATAAGAAAAAAAAATGCTAAAACCAATTTAAAAAAACTAACCGTGAAGGATGAAATGATGAATTAGATTCCAAAAATATTAAGAATTCCTTTGCATCACAATCTTTTTTTTTTTTTAAGATTTTATTTATTTGACAGAGATCACAAGTAGGCAGAGAGGCAGACAGAGAGAGAGAGAAGGAAGCAGGCTCCCCACTGAGCAGAGAGCCTGATGTGGGACTCGATCCCAGGACCCTGAGATCATGACCTGAGCCAAAGGCAGCGGCTTAACCCACTGAGCCACCCAGGCACCCTGCATCACAATCTTAAGAGATAGAATAGAAGTAGAGTGAGAGAGGAGACAAAGGACTCATTCTCATAATATATGCAGAACTACAAAGACTGAAGAAAAAGATATCACAACAGAAAAAAGGGGGCACAGTAAGTAACTAGACACTTTGACAAAGAGATTTATCCATAGGTTAATACCCAACTTCACACTAGTAGAGAGTAACAACACAACAAAAAAGCAAATAAAACCACTACTTGGTAACATCACTTGCTAACCAGAAGCCCGACACCAAAACCACATAAGCTACCAAGTTTTAGAAAGCACGAAGATAAGCCAGAAATCCTAGGAATCACTGCTGGTGTGTGTGAACAATGGTACAAGTTTTGGGGGGAAGCGTTTGGTAGTATCTATTAAAGCTGAAGACATCTAACCATAAGTACCCGGATTCCAGTCCCACATCAAACAGCCAGCAGATATGTGTACATGTTCCACTGAAAGACAAATCATAGATTTTACATGTCAGTACTAATCATGATGGTCCCGCACAGAGAACCATCCCCCCTCCTGTTAACAACAGAATGATGTGACTGGTATCCACACAACGGAACAGGATCGCTCCATTCTAATGAATGATGCACAGTAACATGCAGGAAAACCAACCAATTCACAAAAACCGAGAAAGAAAAAAAAAGCCAAATACAAGAGTCCCCATTGCCTGATGATATTTCTACAAAGTAAAAAAGGGAGCACAGCAATCCCTTGCCTTAGATGCTGAAACAGTGCTGAGCTTAGGGGAAAAGTTACTGAGACCTCAACGGGAATTTAGAGGACAATATTGCGTTTCATGACCTCAAAGGCTTATATAGATGAGATCAGTCTGTGAAATTCCATAAAGCTTTTCGCTTGTGATCCGTACATGTGATGTGACTTTTCTTTTCTTTTTTTTTTTTTTTTTAAGACTCTATTTATGTATTTGACAGAGAGAAATCACAAGTAGGCAGAGAGGCAGGCAGAGAGAGAGAGGAGGAAGCAGGCTCCCTGCCAAGCAGAGAGCCTGATGCGGGACTCGACCCCAGGACCCTGAGATCATGACCTGAGCCGAAGGCAGAGGCTTAACCCACTGAGCCACCCAGGCACCCCCTTTTCTTTTTTTTTTAAGATTTTATTTATTTATTTGACAGACAGAGATCACAAACAAGAAGAGAGACAGGCAGAGAGAGGGGGGAAGCAGGCTACCCACCAAGCAGAGAACCCAATGTGGGGCTTGATCCCAGGACCCTGAGACCATGACCTGGGCTGCAGGCAGAGGCTTAACCAACTGAGCCAACCAGGTGCATGCCCCAATAAATAATTTTTTAAAAATTAAATTAAAAATAGAAACAAAAGCCGTATCATCATAAACATAAATGTAAGTATGAACAATATGCATATACTGACAAATTGAAATTAAAGTAGGAAGGAATTTCACACTGTGACTAGATTTCAAATGCATGCTTTAAAAAAAATGCATGCTTTAATTTCTAGCTAAAGCAGTATGTTACTGGAAACAGAATGGTCACAGAGAAAGAATGAACTGTAGAATTATTTTTTTAAATACGAACACAGGGAAACACGAGAAACAAAGAGTTAAAAAAATAGATAAAGCCTAAGGAGAAACATAAAACAACTCAGTAAATGCAAACCCAACCTCCATTGGAATACTGAACATAAATAAAAGAAACGTTAATGGTAACAGTAAACTCTGCTTGAATATATTTCACTGGAGTTCTCCTGGAGCTGTAACTAGAACAGGAAGATAAAATCAAAAAACAAAAAAGAACAAAAAAATATTCCAGGTGGTGATAACCAATCAAATAACCAGCATCACAATATAAATATTGTATAGAGTAATCTTTAACATGAAAGGAGTTTATCCCTGTTACTATTAGTGGTTTTTTTTTTTTAAGATTTTATTTATTTATTCAACAGACAGAGATCACAAGTAGGCAGAGAGGTAGGCAGAGAGAGAGGAGGAAGCAGGCTCCCCGCCGAGCAGAGAGCCCGATGAGGGGCTCAATCCCGGGACCCTGGGATCATGACCCGAGCCAAAGGCAGAAGCTTTAACCCACTGAGCCACCCAGGCGCCCCTGTTACTATTAGTTTAATCTTTCAATATCAAATGTTACACTATGTAAATATTCTACTTCATGGATGACAAACATTAGTGTGCGTATTTATACACAGAAACGTAAAAATACACACACATAAACACTGGCATATAGAGAAATATGTTTAGCTTGAAACACAAAACCATCCATCACAGAGGGATGACATCATCAAACTAGCACCTGTCTGCATCAGACCTCCATGCAAACTCTCAGTACTCAGGGGTGAGGCCAAAGCAGCCCCTGAATCCTAGAGACCAAGAGGGTCATTAGAAAAGTAAGAGGAGCGATTTCACTTTGATCACAAGGCACCTCCCTAGGGCCAGCACAGCCCTACCATAAAGGACCAAAACGAACTACAATTGCTCCACCAAGAAAAAAACCCCCCGTGGGCATCCAGCATTCCCCAAATGGCAGGCCACTTTCTGGGTGGCCCACTGAGATCTCGCCTCATGGGGAACCCTGGGAGGAATCTGGTGCTGCTCCAGAGGACCCCACAGACATGGGCAAGGTGGGCAGGGCTACAACAATCAGTGATCAAGGGCACCTCGGGCTCAGTCAGTTAAGTGTCTGCCTTCATTTGGCTCGGGTCATGATCCCGGGGTCCTGGGATGGAGCCCTGCATCAAGCTCCTTGTTCAGCGCGAAGCCTGCTTCTCCCTCTCACTCTGCCTAGCTCCTCCCACCTGTGCTCTTTCTGACAAACAAATAAAGTAAACCTTAAAAAAAAAAAAAAGGTGATCAGATCTTGGAAGACTGCCAGACTAGACTGTGTCCCGCCCTGCAGTCACACCAAGAGACCCCAGTGACCCTGCTCATGTGCAGGGCTAGGTGGAGCTACCTGATCAAGGTTTGTCACCAGCTAGGCTTGTGTTTGGTCACCGCCAACACACTGAACTAGAGCATTAAGGGCATTCTATCCCTCTGTCTGGGCAGGCCTGCAAGCAGGCAGCCACTTTCCAGGGCTGACCATAGCTTCCACGGCTACCATACCAGGATGCCTGAACAAAGGCCCTGGGCGACCACAGAGGCTGCTATGTCATATGGCTACGGAGGAGAGCACCGAGCCAGTAGCATTGCCCAAGTGTGGAATATAACCTCTCTCTGCAGGATGAACAGTGAACTGGGGCAGTCTCAGAGCCCAGCCTGCTGCACTCTTTCTGCAACAGAGAACGGGCTTCGGTCCTGCCAATGTTTGTACGTAACCTGCGGATCCACCCGACCAAGGACTTGCCAGCACTGGCTTGGAAAATGCTCAGCGGCCCACAGCTGCCAATGCCTACATGTCCGACCCTCTGTGAACCCAGAAAATAACATCAGCAACCAAATTACTGCAAATGTTTAAACTAGAAGTTGCCACGGTCCCTGGGATACCTCTAGAAGGAATGACACTTGGCTACGTTCAGATGACTGAGACTAAAACCTCTCGAATGTGCCTTCATTCCATTCCAGTAAAGGAAAAGGTACAGATTATCAGCGTGAGCAATTCCGCAGGATTCCAGTGAAAATCTGGACCAGACAGACCACTGCAATTTTCACATGCATGCAGACTACTCAGCTTTCTTCTGAGGTTCAAAAGCTACATTCAAATGGAGAGCATTCAGCATGGACCATGACTGCTGGGCTACCTTTTTCATGAAAAATAAAATCCAAAATATTCACCGAAGTCTCACATATTCCTTTGCATAATACCTACAATGCATGTCCCATGGTTACTGATGCTTTATCTATATATTTTTTATTAAGATTTTATTTATTTATTTGATACAGAGAGAAAGATCACAAGGAGGCAGAGAGGCAGGCGGTGTAGGGGGGAGCCTTGGAGAGGACCAGGCCCCCTGCTGAGCAGAAAGCCCAATGTGAGGCTTGATCCCAGGACCCTGAGATCATGACCTGAGCTGAAGGCAAAGGCTTACCCCACTGAGCCACCCAGGTGCCAGATGCTTTATCTATTTTAATGTATTTAATATCCTTAATTCTGTGTGTTAGTGCTAATGTTATTGTCCTTTTACTGGCAGAAATGGTTTAGATACAAGAAGGCTGAGTGAATATCTCAATACTTGTAGAGTCAGGATTTGAACCTGGAAACCCTGCACATCAACACGAGGCACCCAGGTCAGATGCTCTTCCAGAAGGTGACCTGTGCTTGCATTCTTTTTCATCTTTGACACTCAGTGGTTGAACCAGAAGCCCTCACATGGAACAGGTTCCGTGAACTGGGACTTCAAAGTGAAAATTCCAGCTCAAACCACACACATGTAGCCCGAGTGGCTTTCCGGTTGACTACTTAAGAACCAGACACAGAGGTCGGGTGTCCAAGGTCAAAACACAGGGAAGGCCCAGCACACACAGGAGTCCGCTTTCACACCCGGAGAACCAGGATTATGGACCTGTCCCCTGACTACATTTTGCATAGGCTAATACCCTTCCTGAGGAACCGAGCTCCAAATGTATCCCCAGACACTGGTTCTCGGCATCTGTTCCCTAGACAGGGACCTGGGAATGCGTAAGCCAAGAAATTCAGGACTTACACCCCAGACTTACTGACATGGTAATACAGGGATAGGCAAAGCAATCCAAGATTTCAAACTGTCCTGGTGATTCTGATGCAGGCGAAATCTGTTTACCTCTGAAGGAAATGTCATGGGTCATCCCAGAGTTATGCACAGATAAGTCACTCTTAGAAACCCTCTATGCTTGTGATCATGCTACTGTTGTGACATACACTTAGACAACTCACACGCAACACACACAACACACGTTTTCTTTTTTCAGACATTAATCTGACTCGAACGAGTCTGTCTCGGCTTCCTCCTTTTCCATCTCTGCTTTCTCTCAATACTCTCCTTGAGCTTTCTGGGGTCACCCCGAACACACCTCTGGTCCCATTCTTGAATAAAGGCAAGATAGTTAAAATGAAGGGGCACTTATGTAAATATTTTATCAACTAAGTTATGAAATGCACAAGAGACACCGATACATGTCATGTATTATATTGGGATGGCGTACAGCGTTTTCACTGTCAATCTGTAGATGATGATTTTTACCATTAGACCATAAATAATTGCAGGCTTAAGGAGCTCATCGGCATTCAATTCGCATGCAGCATAAAATCCCTGAGCATTAAGATTAAGGATACTCTAAATTTTAGCATCTTTTTAAAAAACAGTTTCAGTGGAAAGTGTGACTACCTTTCTCTCCGATGCTGGGAACCAGTTCACAGAACAAGAGCCATCTGCAAACATCTTTATGTCCACCTGTGCTACACTTCCACATTTCTACTTAGACTGGCTCCTATGACAGAGCTCTGCTCAACGGCATGGCGGGAGGAGGCCTTGGGGAGGATGGCCTTCCCCGAATGAACACAAAGAGGCATCAATTCAAATTTCTTAAGTGGAACCAGACTTACACTGTCTCCTTTGCTGCCTTCTACATGGACTGATGCCTGGTGTGTGTGTGGTGGGGGGGAGCAGGTTCCTTGGGGCCATGAGAGAGCTAGTATGAACAGAATTCCTAGGGAGGACCATATCGCAGAGAAGAAATAAAAAATGAGAGTGCACTCTAGTGTGTCTGAGCCATTCCATCAGGCCTGAGCACCTATCTACTCTGTGTACATAACACAAAATACACATCTTTTCTATGCATACACATCGGTCTTTTCATGGCAGAGCTGACCACAAAATAACAGGTATTGAAAAATGCATTATTATCCCTCAATTGATCCAATGTTAAATGTGAGTATAACATGTACTCAACTTAATTTGATCAGTTTCTACAACTCATACAAGTCCTCTTTCTCCTCAGGTCAGGAGGAGTGTAGGGACAGCATGGGCTGTGAAACAACATAGGGACAGCTAGCCCCAAAATTGGGTAGGCTGTCCGAAGCAGAAATGGTCACTGCTGATGATTCCCTTATCACCGAGGAATTCAGGAATTCATGAAGAAAGCATCTTACTTCTCTGAATCCTAGAAAACCCCCACCTTTCTCAAGTTCCCATTGCTGTCACATTCGCTCATCACAAGTAGCTTCCTAAGGCCTTGCAGTGACCAAAGGGAGCTCCCTACAGAACTTCCCCGCATCAAGAATTCTCCATATTTGGTGTTTTGTAGGACTTATCTTCCTCTCAAACTAGGTCATCATCATGTTTTATCTGTCCTCACAACTCTCTCAGGGCCGAGGGCCTAAATCAGTCCTGTGGCCCACTGATGGTGTTTTCCAAAGCTTCCAATGAAGAGGTAATGACGATGTATTCAAATCTCAGAAATGGCCTCAAATTATCTTGTTACCAATGATTTACTAATAAACTAGAAAATTCCATGGTAATTCTAAGGAGCTACAAGAGCCTGTGGGACTTGGGGGGAGGATGGAGAAGTGACAATGGGGTCTCCACAGCATAGGAAGGAAGGTCAGCTCTGATGCCTACATCACCGGAATGGAGGTAAGGAGACAGAGGAACTGGAGATGATTTGGAAAGAAAACAAGAAAAATTTACCTTTCTAAATTCAGTCAGTAGCACAGCCTTGTTCAAGGGTCCTCTCCCACGTGAAGAATTCATGCCAAAGCTCTAGCCTAGATGTCTCATCTCTTACCCTGAGCTACATCATCACTCTTTTTTTTTTCCATTTTTTAAAGACTTTATTCATTTATTTAACAGAGAGAGAGGGAGGGGGTCAGAGTACAAGCAGAGGGAGTGACAGGCACAGGGAGAAGCAGGCTCCCTGCCGAGCAAGGAGCCCGATGCGGAACTCCGTCTCGGGACCCTGGGATCATGACCTGAGCCGAAGGCAGAGGCTTAACCTTACCCTGAGCCCCCGAGGCGCCCCGAAGTCTCTACGTTTTCACCTAATCTGTTACAGTGAAGTGAGCAACTTGGATGACGTCACTTCCAAGAAAGGAAAAGAAGAGTAACTCAAGAAATCTTACTTCACTGATCGAGAAGGAAGGAGCAAATGTTATCCATTAAACTACATGGAATTTAATGTGCTCCCTGGAGAATTACTCCCATGTGCAAATTAAATTTTGAACACCAAGTCATTTCACGCAAACTGTTCTTAAAATCCCTGAGCACCAGTTTATGCAGATTGGAAGAAGAGAAGCAGAGTGGATCCTACACGAGTGACACCCAGGTACACAAGATACGATTTACATGGGGAGTCTCAAACCAAGATACTTGAGATTTAGGAACTATAAGGAACTATAACTCTATTCCTAACATGAATATATAATATATTTGCTTTCTAGGAAATCATCAATTTTGGAATCTGGAAATATGCTCCTTGAAACCAATATTCCTTTTCCTTCTGAAGACACAGGTGCAATACACACATACACATGCTTCCTCCTAGTTGGTGCTGTTACTCTAAAATCCATCTTTAGGGAGCCTGGGTGGCTCAGTGGGTTAAGCCTCTGCCTTCGGCTCAGGTCATGATCTCAGGGTCCTGGGATCGAGCCCCACGTCGGGCTCTCTGCTCCGCGGGGAGCCTGCTTCCCCCTCTCTCTCTGCCTGCCTCTCTCTCTACTTGTGATCTCTCTCTCTGTCAAATAAATAAATAAAATCTTAAAAAAAAATTACTTTCAGTTCAAGAAAGTGTGTCTCTCATGCAAGGAAAATATAAATTCACTGATAGATACATGATGAAATTGATTCTATTATTATGACAACTCCACAAACATGATACAACATACACTGACCACTGACCAACGAACTACACAAGAGGAGTAACATAGTATGTATGCGTAATATTGATACAGACCAACCCATACATAATTTTATTGGCAAAGGGCCTAAAAGTGATTTCAATTTGAGGTAAACTCACATTGTCTTAAAATCTATTGAGTTAAAAATTGTCACCCTATAATAAAACACACAGGTAAAAAGGAAACCCAAACGACTTTGTGATATGGGAAGTCCAAGACAAAAAGAAGCACCCGATAATGGAACTGCAAAACCAGAGTAAGTCCAAATTTAATCCAAAACATTTTACATTAAAAAGGATGAGTTAGTTAAAAGGAAAACCACCGTGTAACTGTATTTTTCTTTCGTGTAACTGTATTTTTAAACTGTGACTGTGACCCCATAAAAAACAAGCACTGGAGTTATTGGCATGTCTTCACTGACAGTCAAATTGCAATGAATAGTCATTAATATCAACCAGAAAAACATCTAATGAAAAATTTTACCAATAAGGACTTACAAGACATTAAAAATGTATCATGTTATTCAGAGTCCTCTTTTGATGCGGAATGTATAATTCATTCTGTAGAACAGCAAGCAAAATCCTTTCATTTCTAGATGAACAATACCACCAACACTCTAAAATATACTGACAAAGACTTTACATAAGGTAAACATTTGGATGAATTCACGTATATTCTGAGGAGAGCAGAACAAAAATCTAACGACTGACCTTCCCTGATGTAAAACTACATTTATAAACTAAAGTTTTTCTTAAACACGGGGACTGTACTAATATCTACCTCACTTCTTATAAAGCACATGCCCGTGTCCTATCAGGATTTTGGATCTAAAGAAACATCAGAAATGAATCTCGGGGCGCCTGGGTGGCTCAGTGGGTTAAGCCTCTGCCTTCGGCTCAGGTCATGATCTCAGGGTCGTGGGATCGAGCCCTGCATCGGGCTCTCTGCTAGGCGGGGAGCCTGCTTCCTCCTCTCTCTCTCTCCCTACTTGTGATCTCTCTCTGTCAAACAAATAAATAAAATCTTTTTAAAAAATAAATAAATAAAAAATAAAATAAAAAGGAGACAAAGTCTGGCTTGGATATAATGAGACCTGCATTTTTCTTTTTTATAAAAAAAGAGAGTGAGTATTGCTAGAGATTCTTTCAATCACAGTTGTGCTCGGCAGAGAAGAGAGGACACTGCAGAATTCCAGAAAAACATTTCCCACATCCTGTCGCCCAACAGCCCCTTTAGAACACACAGGAGGTTACTTCCAACGTTCGCGTCCTGACCTCCACTTCCAGGGACCACCTACACAACAGTGAGTGGAAACTGGAGTAGAAGATGTGCGCAGCACCATTTTCTGCCACTCAGTGTTTAGAATGACCAGGAATCTACAGAAGTGATGAAGAAGGGGGAGCTAGAGCTGAAAAGGACACATCATGAAGATTTCTCTCCATCTACAAATCCCAACTAACTTCCCTTTTTGCCTGGATCTGAATTCCAGTCACTCACACAGGAATCTTCCAAGACACAGTCTTCACAGGAAGGAACAAAACCCAGAGTGGGGTTTGGAAATCGGGCAGGACTTATTCTCACCCAAGAAGACGAGGTGTCTGTAATTCTCTAACATCACGTGCCTGTATAGTCGCCGCTGAGTGTGGGTCAGGCGTCCCCACTCCTCCTCGGAGAATTCTATGGCCACATCCCTGAAGGTCAGCTGTCCCTGCAATAAATACCACAGTCACCAAGTGGCCACTGGCAGAGTTCACGATGGTCCCCAAGATGATAGGAGTTAATGTCACCAGCTAGACCCAAGACCTGACCTTCTCCGGTTACCTGTTTGTTTGTACCCTCTAACCTCTGTCCCATATTTTATTTACCCTCGTGTTTCCACCTTGTCTTTTACCTCATTCAAAACCCCCAGTCTCCTGTGAAAGAAACAGAAACTATCCAACAAAAGTACAAACTGTCCTGAGGAAGAGCTTAGGCTGGCCCAATTTGAGCTTAACCCCAGACTCACACCTAAGCAGATGCACCAAGGAGTAACCCATGGAGTGATCTACACAGTTCCCTTCATTTTAGTATTAAAATCTCCACCCAAAAAGGAACTCAAAGATCATGTACATAACATACAGAGTACGTACAGAAGTGGTTTGTGTTTTAAGATTTTATTTATTTCACAGAGAGAGACAGCGAGAGAGGGAACACAAGCAGAGGGAGAGGGAGAAGCAGGCTCCCGCTGAGCAGGGAGCCCAATGCGGGGCTCGATCCCAGGACCCTGGGATCATGACCCAAGACAAAGGCAGATGCTTAATGACTGAGCCCCCCAGAGGCCTGAGAAGTTTTTTCTTGAGACTCCTGTGTCACCTTTTGCCCAGCTCTACACAAGACCAGACTCCACTTTCTGAACATCCACCCTAACCCCAAGTAATGGGAAATCCTTCCCCCTTGCTCTGTCAGTGTCTTATTTGCAACTTATTCCCTGTGAGGCTCCCCCCCCTTTTTTTAGGCAAATCAAGTTTCCGTTGTGTGACCACCATCGCCCCATCCCTGTGTACTTTCTATCTGTGACTCACCAAGCAGTGAACCCATGTTAGTCCCATTTTATTAGGACAACTTGTTATGCCTTCAGAGACTATTGTCCTTTGTACAGGAAGATATTACTAACCCAGTAATAGGCGCTAATATATCCTCTGGCTTCGAGATAAGAGGACTACACAGGATCCACAAAATCAGTATAAATACTGTGTGTTCATCCAAAATAACTTGTTAAACGAAGGCATCAACACGGGCATACACATTTTTTATACCGTGTTAACATCATAAAGTGTAAGTAGTGTCTACTTCTTTGGCGGGATGTTTTAGTGGGTTACAAATGTACTTATTAAATTCTAAGAGAGCAGGGGAGATCTTATATACATGCAAATTCTGTTCTGGAGGACTGGGTTGGGATGCGAGTCTGCATTTCTAAGGGGGCAACAGCCCGAGGGCCAAGGGATACATTTTGGAATAACAAAGAGGTAGAACTCCAAGGCAGATTTCTTGGAGGACTTGGAACAGAAATGTGTGTTTGTTTGTTTTTTTAAACTGGTTTTCATTTTTTTATTTGAGAGAGACAGAGAGAGAGAGCAGAAAGAACAAGGCTAGGGGGAGAACAGAGGGCCAGAAGCAAAGGGAGAGGGATAAGCAGACTCCCACCTGAGCAGGGAACCCAAGACAGGGCTCCATCCCAGGACTCATGGCACCATGATCCAAGCCAAAGTCAGACAGTTCGCCGACTGAGCCACCCGAGCATGCCTGAGTGGGTTTTATACCAATTATAGATTCTACTGGCAAAGCAAGAAAGACAACAACAATCCTTTCTCACCACTTCCTAGTTTCTAGAGAGCTCCTAACAGTTGTTCATAAATTAATGGAAAATGCATAATAACCATCTCAGAGAACAAATACATTATTCTATTTTTATAGGAATATTTTGTCAAACATCCAGTGACATGGAAGGGATCAGGTTTTCACCAAGGTGTTCTGACCTAGAGTCTCTCTAAAATGACAGAGGGGGCGCCTGGGTGGCTCAGTGGATTAGGCTGCTGCCTTCGGCTCGGGTCATGATCTCAGGGTCCTGCGATCGAGTCCCACATGGGGCTCTCTGCTAGGCAGGGAGCCTGCTTCCCCTTCTTTCTCTGCCTGCCTCTCTGCCAACTTGTGATCCCTCTGTCAAATAAATAAATAAAATCTTTTAAATAAATAAATAAATAAATAAAATGACCCAGAGGTCATTATACAGAGAGACCCTAAAGCAGTGTTCATAGCAGGGGTCAAACCTGAGAAGAATGAGGGAAACAAGAACCGATTCACCCAACACTGATCTGCCATTGTGCATTCAAGGACACATCCAGACATTTAGAAAGTGGTTACACCCACAGGAAAGGTGACAGAATAGAAACTTGTCATGACAACTACTTTAAGAAACATTTTCAATGATACGATACATAAATCTTTTTGCCCATGATGATTTTTGTCTTTTATTCACATTGTCAACACAAACACACAGAATGACAGAAAGGGAACAGCTCTTATTTCTGAGTCTACTAGGATGAGGGCCAGAAGCAAAAAATGTTCACCTGGAGCCCAGAAGGCTGACCTATGGTCTCTATGGTCTCTATGGATGGTTCTGGAACCATCACATAAGGGCAAACTGCTGCATTCGGGTTAGATCTCGTGACTCCCTGTACATCTCAGCTACAATTAATACAGAACTCATTAGCACCAGAGAAATCTTGCAAAAGTAGTACAAGTACACATTCGAAGAAACAGCGATGATCTTACACTCCCTGCACATCCCCACAAACGCTAAGCAGAGAACCACCAGGTTCATCACCACCTGATCAGAAATCAAAAGCACAATGCTTAACCCACTGAGCCACCCAGGCGCCCCTCTTTTTCACATTTTAAGGAGCAAACTCACTCCCTGGGATTACCCTGAGGATTCTGAGTGATTCTGGATCTCTTATCCATCCCGTTTATTTATGCGTCTTTTTTTTTTTTTAAGATTTATTTATTTATTTATTTATTTGACAGAGAGAGAGAGATCACAGTAGACAGAGAGGCAGGCAGAGAGAGAGAGGGAGAGAGGGAAGCAGGCTCCCTGCTGAGCAGAGAGCCCAACGTGGGACTCGATCCCAGGACCCCGAGATCATGACCTGAGCCGAGGGCAGCGGCTTAACCCACTGAGCCACCCAGGCGCCCCTATTTATACGTTTTCTTTTTTTTTTTTTTTTAAGATTTTATTTATTTATTTGACAGAGATCACAAGTAGGCAGAGAGGCAGGCAGAGAGAGAGAGGGGGAAGCAGGCTCCCCGCAGAGCAGAGAGCCCGATGCGGGGCTCGATCCCAGGACCCTGAGATCATGACCTGAGCTGAAGGCAGCGGCCTTAACCCACTGAGCCACCCAGGCGTCCCTATTTATGCGTTTTCTTAACCCTGGGCTGCACAGAGCTGATAAAGCATTCCCATGGGACATAAATGAAAATGCTTTCCTCCGCTGATATCCCAAGGAAATATTTTCCATACTCCCCGGACTTTACTTAATTCAAAGTGACAACGGTTGGTGGCCTATTGGAACGCAGGTTCTAAAAAGGCAGAGAAGGGTCTGGGATACCGGGGAGAAGGGTTCTAAGGACCTAACTTTGAGTGTTATTTCTGAAAAGGTTTTAAAAATAGGTACAAATATAAGGAAGAAACTTCAGAGCTACAGAAATCAGATTTGCAATTTCTAAGCACAAGGAATTTCCGGAGAAAAGGATGACATGACCTGTGAACTGGGACTCGAGACTTACGGAACACCCAGCCATTTCTGCTTTCCGTCGTCCTCTAGATTTCTTTCTCACAAGGTTTCTGCGGAGAAATCACTGCTGCGTCACAGGAACTGCTTTTAACATCACCGACGGAGCCTCTTCACCCGAAAACGGCTCAGCTACCGGCAGGATCCTAAAATGCAGAAAAGGCCCAAATTCCCAGCCCTTTGTGTCAGGAGCTAGTCAGAAACCGTGCGCTCCTGCTGGGAGAGCAGTCCCTGCCTTTTCCTTCTCCGCTTTCAGGCGGGTCTCCCCTCCCACAGACGCCCACAAACTCGGCTTCACGGTAGGACCTGACCCTGCAGACTCACGGAGCAGAGACCCTCTTACCCCTCCAGGAGCCAAAGCCCGCTCTCCACTCGCGAAATAACCCGAAACCCCCGGGCTCACCGCGGGCCTCACTGAGAATCACCTGGAGCCCGTAATTAACACAACAGTGTTGTCTCCACCCAAACCGACAGGAGGAGGCCAACAGATCGGATCCTTTTGAAACTTCCAACCTGATCCTAAAGGGAAGCATCTGGGAGGACACCATGCAAAGCAGGGGAACCAAGGCTGGGGCTGGGAGCACAGTTCGAGCCCTGCCTTCTCCACGACCGGAGTTTCCGGACACTGCCTCCCTCTCACTCTTCCCGCTAGCCGAGGGAGACCCCTGACAGACCGAACTTTCCCATATAAATGCAAATGTCTCTTTCAAAGTAAACACAGGACTTCAGAGCTTTTCCTTTATCCGCTGTTTCTTTAAAATACCAGTCTAAAATAATCTTTAGACCAAGGAGACACATTTTAGGGTGACGAATTGCTCCCCTTCCATAGGTAAATGTTTATTTCCATAACTACCTGCCACACAATTTTCCAAAGTGAATGTATGTTTTTAACCTCCAATCAACAATATGAGAATTCTTTTTTTTATATATATATGACAGATTCCAAGTAGGCAGAGCAGCAGGCAGAGAGAGAGGAGGAAGCAGGCTCCCCTCTGAGCAGAGAGCCTGATGCAGGGCTCGATCCCAGGACCCTGGGATCATGACCTGAGCTGAAGGCAGAGGCTTTAACCCACTGAGCCACCCAGGCGCCCCCAATTGAGAATTCTAATTCTCAGCATTCTCACTGAAATTTGGGGCTATACATTTTATTTTACGCATTCTAGAAAATATTGAGTGCTTTCTCAACTGTAAAATAGGAAAAACCCTTACTACAGTTGTCCTGGTGCCTGAAAAGGAAACCACTTAAAAACATCAAGTTGAACAAAAATCCAAATGGCTGCGTTAATGTTTCAGCGAGACTCCAGCACAAGCTAAGCAACTTTCTTTCCCTCTCTTCTGGAAACCTCCCCTCTTCTCATCTCATCCCCTCATTTCAGTAACCTGGTTCCACCCTGACAGCATGATCAACAGGGCTGGCAGCACAGACACAATTCCTCTGGAAATTGGCCACTATTTAGCATCTCCCGACAAAACCTTGGCCCTTCCTCTGGGTGGGCTGCAGTTTTCATGGCCCCGTCTTGCTGAGGCCTCCTTGGCTGGCAAAGCAATGAAGCTCCGGCTGCCCTTGGTCCCCAGCTCTGTCTGAACGTTCTGTTCTGGGGCTTGTTAGGTCCCCTCAAAAATGCGTCCATGATTAAAGGAGCGAGACTGATATAAAGTAAAGGTCAAGCAAAGCATTATTCCATGCCAAGCATCAAGAATCAGACCGAACATGGGGCGCCTGGGTTGCTCAGTGGGTTAAAGCCTCTGCCTTCAGCTTAGGTCATGATCTCAGGGTCCTAGGTTCGAGCCCCATATCGGGCTCTCTGCTCAGCGGGGAGCCTGCTTCCTCCTCTCTCTCTCTCTCTCTCTGCCTACTTGTGATCTCTATCTGTCAAATAAATAAATAAATATCTTAAAAAAAAAAAAAGAAAAAAAGAATCAGACCGAACATTCGGGGACACACCTCTTTCAAGAGAGGGCGACCTTTCTCTGTTTCACGAACTAGCTTCTTTTTTTTTTTTTTTTTTTAATTTATTTATTTGTTAGAGAGAGAGCGAGTGAGCACAGGCAGACAGAGTGGTAGGCAGAGGCAGAGGGAGAAGCAGGCTCCCCGCCGAGCAAGGAGCCCGATGTGGGACTCGATCCCAGGACGCTGGGATCATGACCTGAGCCAAAGGCAGCCGCTCAACCAACTGAGCCACCCAGGCGTCCCACGAACTAGCTTCTAAGGGCAAAGGCTATGCAGTTGGGCCTGGCCACGCACAGGTGGCCAATGAAACTGTAACACACAGAGAAAGCTGCACAGTGATGCTAGGTGACCAATTGAATTACAATTTACCCTAGTAGACATTTGAACCAGCCTATCACCTTGGTCAGAATTGGCGCCCAAAAGGTTCCCAAAGGGCAGGGGCCCATACTCCTTGGTAACTAGGGAGACAATATGCAACCCCCCACTGATCGGATGTCTCCACCTGGCCTGACCCACCCCTGTATCTGGGCTTTGTTACCTGGAGCTGGTTTCCAGGACTTGTTTTTAAGTAAGTCCCCTGGGGGGAGGGGAGCAGGGACAGTTTAAGGGTTAAACAACAAGGTGATTGTTTAACCTTAGTGGAAGCCTCTTGCTAAATAGGTCCTTACAGGCTGAAGTGTGGAGGTCAGTTCACACAACAGAATGAATGTGAGGAGAGGAAATTTTGTTTTCCTCACTACATTCTCCAGTCCTTAGTTTGCTGAATACTTAAAATGAGGTAAGACAGATTCATGAGAAAAAAAAATAATTTCTTAATTATGAGAGCCTGAAAGACATGAGGCTCAAATATGGGCAACGGAAGCTTGCATGCCACCGTGACTTAAAAAAAGGAGGGAGAGATTTAGCATTGCAAACAGGGGTCAAAAATCTCACAGGAGAATGGAAAGATGAAATCGGCTTTGAATAATGCTTTGCCCCTCCAGGTAGACAACTCTTGAGGATGTAAAAAGTTAATCTTTGGTGTCAGCAGTCTTTCTGATCGAGGTCCTCCATCTAATCGATTCTTGGTATGTATCACACACAAAGAGGGTAATTTGTACCCTCCTATTTCTGCATACTTGGTACTTTTGGTGCCTGCGGGAAGCAGGGCACAGAAGAGAACCCAGAAGAGCCCCGGGGCGGGAGTTGGGACTCCTTAGCTCCCTAGGTCGGCCATCTTGGAACACAGGTTTTCCTTATCACTACAGGACAATTTTCTTCCTCAGTTTACACTTGTCCTAGTGATTTCCAAGGAAGAAGCTTCCTTATCATATCTATAGCCTAACTTCCAGAGACCCATTAACTCAGTTTCCTGAGGCCCTAACATCACCCTCCCCTCCACAAAATTGAGGGAGGCTGAGGAAGAAGGAAAGGTATGTAAAATTCAATTTCTTTTAAACCTGAAACCAAATCACAAGGATGTGTGATAGAAGAATACAACAGTCCTCCAGGAAGTTGGCGACTGTCTTCATATCCATAGCTCACTGGAGGGAAAAACAGCCTTTGCTTGACAATAACCAGGTCTCCATTCTCTCGAGAGTCTTCTTT
>JAHRIG010000437.1:73345-104476 GCA_020311275.1 Eira barbara
GGGAAAATGGATTCCTAGGTATATTGTTTTACTCCAGTATCAAACAGGTGATTGACTCGATCAGCACCCTACAACCCTCAATGAGACAGATGAACACTAGACGTAGGATAACACATCATTCATGACACACCCATATCCATATGTTAAAAACGTGTTTTATTACTGAAAATATATTATGTTCTAGAGTCATACTCTGTAACGATTGCACTTAGGAAGATACATTCATAGTTTAGTGGACAGAAACCTTTTTCCTTAAACAACAATCAGAAAAACCTTGTATTTCTAATATTGAGGAAGTTCTTTAGTTTCAATACATGCAGAAGTGTGTGCTCTGAACACCTATTCCGTGGAATCTTACATCAGTGTTATAACCGTAAGCACCATCTCCACTGAGATGTACTTCAGATGTTGTATATCATGCGGTCATCTTACATGGAAAATTAGATACACGTGTCCCACATAATGGAGCCGTACATCTAGTATCTTTGATGTACCAACAACCAACCACATGGTGTTACACACCCATGAGGAACAGAGGAATTTTGGGGAGTGATTTCAGAGGAAAACAGATTAATATTGTTAGTTACAAATCTCAAATGTGGTCAATGTAAGAAATGAAAAAAATACTGAAATCCCTTTTACATATGTAAAAGTCCACCCTCTAAATATGTTCAACAGAATACCACATACATTTTCTAAGTGTTTAAGTTTGATTTTTCCTTATAATCACTATGTTCATACAGAGTAATGTCTGAGTAGAGTGAATAATGTATTCCATTGGCTTGATTTCTCTTACATATATAGGCATTTGATATTCAAATAATTAGTTTTCTAAACAATGCTAACTTTCAATGAACTTTCCTTAATGCACTCTCTGGTCTTTGCTCCAATGTATACTGAAATGAAGGTCTTCCCACATTCACTATGTTGCAAGGGTTTGAATCTAGTATGCATTTTGAGATACTGAGGAAGGACTGAATTCCAGTTAAACGCTTGGCCACGTCCCTTACATTTCACACTTTTACTCCTATATGATAAGTATGATTTTAGTAAGTTCGGAGTTCCAGTGAGAGGTCAGACACATTTTTTTTTAGTATTTCATTTAGGGGTGCCCGAGTGGCTCAGTGGGTTAAAGCCCCTGCCTTCGGCTCTGGTCATGATCCCAGGGTCCTGGGATGGAGCCCTGCATCGGGCTCTCTGCCTGCCTCTCTGCTTACTTGTGATCTGTGTCCATCAAATAAATAAAATCTTGAAAAAAAAATTTTTATTTATTCATTGGAGAAAGAGGCAGTGAGAAAGAGCATGAGAGGAGGAGAAGGTCAGAGGGAGAAGCAGACTCCCCGTGGAGCTGGGCTCCCAATGCAGGACTCAATCCCAGAACTCCAGGATCATGACTTGAGCCAAAGGCAGCCACTCAACCATCTGAGCCACCCAGGTGCCCCACAGACACAACTTAGTATCTGTACATTAACTCTCCTATATAAAATCTCTGATATGGAGTGAGGAGGGCACAATCCTTGGGCATTTTCTCACATACATCCACAATTTTCTCTCCAGTATGAATTCTGTGATGCCCAGTAACAGTCGTTTGCAGCTAGAGGTTTTGCCACATTATTCATCGGCTGTCATTCCAGTACGAATTCTCTATTTAGTAAACGCGTGCATGCTGGACAAAGGCCTTGTCACATTTGTTATATTTGCAAGGTTATTGTCCAAAATGAATTCTCTGATCTGCATGAATGGGTAAGCGCTCCTTAACTGATTTTTCTCACATTCTCTTTTCTTTTTTAAAGATTGTATTTATTTATTTGACAGAGATGGAGAGAGCACAAGTAGGGAGGAGGGGCAGGCAGAGGGAAAGGAGAAGCAGGCTTCCTACAGTGCTCGAACCTGGGATCAGGAACAGGGTCTAAGGCAGCCGCCTAACCAACTGAGCCACCCAGGTGCCCCCTTTCTCGCATTCTGTACACGGGCAAGTTATCTATCTAGTATGAATTTTCTGATGTTTATTGAGGATTGAGTGCCTGTAAAGGCCTTGCCACATTCTTCGTATTTGTACAGTTTCTCTCCAGCATGAATTCTGTGATATCAAGGAAGGTCTGAGGGCTACAAAAAGGCCTGGCCACATTCTTGACGTTAGTAAAGTTTCTCTCCGGTGTGAATTCTGCGATGTTGATTAAAGAGTGAAGACCACTTAAAGGCTTTGCCACATTCATGACATTGGTAAGGTTTCTCTCCAGTATGAATTCTGCGATGTTGAATAAGGGTTGAGCTGTGGTTAAAGGCCTTGCCACATTGTTGACATTGATAAGGTTTCTCTCCGGTATGAATTCTGTGATGTTCAATAAGACTTGCCCTCTGATTAAAGGCCTTCCCACATTCTTTACATTGATAAGGTTTCTCTCCAGTATGAGTTCTGTGATGTCGAGTAAGCACTGAGCTCACGTTAAACCTCTTGCCACATTCTTGACACTGGAAAGGTTTCTCTCCAGTATGAATACTGTAATGCTGAATAAGTGTTGAGCTGTCGTTAAAGGCCTTGCCACATTCTTGACATTGGTAAGGTTTCTCTCCAGTATGAATTCTGTGATGTTCACTAAGACTTGAGCTCCGGGAAAAGGCCTTGCCACATTCTTGACATTGGTAGGGTTTCTCTCCAGTATGAATTCTGCGATGTTGAGTAAGGCTTGAGTTGTGGTTAAAGGCCTTGCCACATTCATGACATTGGTAAGGTTTCTCACCAGTATGAATTCTGTAATGTTGAGTAAGGGCTGAGCTGTTGTTAAAGCCCTTACCACATTCTTGACATTGGTAAGGTCTCTCTCCAGTATGAATCCTGTGATGTTCGTTAAGATGTGAGCTCTGGTAAAAGGCCTTGCCACAGTCTTGACATTGGTAAGGTTTCTCTCCAGTATGAGTTCTTTTATGTTGTGTAAGCCTTGAGCTGTAAATAAAGGCCTTGCCACACTCTTGACATTGGTAAGGTTTCTTTCCAGTATGAATTCTGTGATGTTCAACAAGGGTGGAGCTGTCATTAAAGGCCTTGCCACATACTTTACATCGGTAAGTTTTCTCTCCACTATGAATTCTGTGATGGTCAGTAAGGCTTGACCTCCGGTTAAAGGCCTTGCCACATTCTTGACACTGGTAAGGTTTCTCTCCAGTATGAATTCTGCAATGTTGAGTAAGTTGTGAAGGGCAGGTAAAGGCCTTGCCGCATTCTTGACATTGGTAAGGCTTCTCTCCAGTATGAATTCTGTGATGTCGAATAAGGGCTGAGCTCTGTATAAAGCTCTTGCCACATTTTTCACATTGGTAAGGTTTCTCTCCAGTATGAATTTTGTGATGTTGAATAAGCTGTGAAGTGCGGTTAAAGGTCTTGCCACATTCTTGACATTGGCAACGTTCCTCTCCAGTATAGGTTTGTCTATGAACATTTATTGATGGACAGTCCTTAAAGGTTTGACCACCTTCTTCACATTTGTGTATTTTTTCTCCAGCACGCATTCGCTGATGTTGAGATAGTGTTGAGGGGCAGTCAAAGGATTTACCACATTCCTTCAAACTATAAGCTTCCTTTCCCCTAGGAATTATGTTATGTATATTTAGACTTGATGACTGGCTAAACATGGTCCCTTCTTTATTAGATCTGAATAGGTTTTCTCCCTCGTGAATTCTCTGATGATCACCAACATTGGAGGACTGGTCACGAGCTTTCCCACATTCATTGTATTTATGAGGACTGTCTCCCAAAAGTACACCATTATGTATACTGAGGTTAGAGCCTGGATGAAAGCTTTCCCCACATTTATCACATTCATAATGGTTCTCTGCAAACCTAGCCCTGACACATCTGTGAGCATGGGAGCCCTGGTTCAATGTTTTCTCAGGTTCAGTGCACTGAGCAAGTCTGTCTCCAATGAGAAGCCTCTGGTCATTCTGGAGGGTCGACTCCTCGGTGAAGCCCCTCTCGAATGGATCCCACTGAGCACTTTGTTCTTCATTTCTAAATCTATGATGATCAGAAATATTATCTGACTGAAAGGTCAGGCCAATCCTATCTTCCAAATGGCTCAAATCATTATTCTCAGCATGGACTAGGTTACTTTCCAGAAGTTCCAAATGGTCTGTCCACAAATAGCTATGTTTGAACATTTGATTGGAGCTTGTGCTGACAGAAACACACTGCTCTGCAGAAACAGTTGACTTAAAGAGGGAGGTTTTCCACGGCGATTTATATCCTTCACCATTTGGGGCAGTGACATTCTCATTAAGGACGTTGGCTTTGGTTGGGGTGTATCGTCCAGGATTTCTTTGATGCCCGTCACTCTCCCCATCACTGTCCCGGTCTGTACGTAAGTGTAAAATTTCAACAGCACTATGTTTGTATCTGTGCACTGATAATGTCTGGAAAGAACCTTCTATGCTCCGCTTTAGCAGGAAACTCTGGGTGTCATGTGAAGATACAGCTGAAAGATACCAAATAAAAGTAAAATCACTGCACTTACTACATTCAGAAGAATAGACTGAAGAATTCTAATATAGAAGCATCAAGTGAATCAGACAATGTCAGAAAGATGGCTGAGAAGGAGTCATCAGGACTTCAATTCTCCATGGACACAAAACATGGCACACAACGTACTGAGCACATAGCCTAATAGAGAATTCTGCGGTATGGTCATGGTGTAGCACAAATCACTTTCCTGTATCTCTAACAATCAGGAAAAGGGTCACATGAGCTCAAAATTAGCAGAATGATCAATATTGAAACAGAAAACTGAAATGAACCAACTAGAGTACAGTAAAAATAGGAATATATCAACCACAGGAAGAGTTGTTTGGCAGAAAAGATCGACAACATTGACAGCCCATGAACTAAATTAAGAATAATAGGGAAAAGACCAACTAAAGTGAGAGGTGAAGAAGTGAAAGCAGATACAGTATAACTGACCGTAGAAATAAAAGTAATTATAAGAGGCAACAATGGATAATCAGTGCCCACAAATTGATACTAAAAGACAATTGTAAATTTCAAAAAACTATAACCAATTTAGACTCCATCACTCAGAAAAGTAGAAAAAAATCTCAACCAATCTACAAATATGAAGCCGAATGAACGAGGAATAAAAGAAAAAAACCCAACAAACAAAAATTGTGTGCCAGAGGAATTCACTGGATATTCAAACAGACACTGGAGGAGAAAGGACTGCAAATCTCCTCAAACATTTCCAAGGAGTGACGATCAGGGAAACTAGCAGAACACTCTGTCTGTGGCACCAGCATTACCAGCTCATGCAAGCCAGACGACGACACTACAAACAACAAAGTTTACAAACTACAGCCTGTGAGGAATAGTCACTCAAAGTCCATAATAAAACAGAGGAAACTGAATCAAACGCACATTTTCCGTTTTTACAGGATGATGAAGTGGGAATCGGACCTGGAATGAAGGGCGCTCCGACATGCAGAAAACCGTAAACTCGAGACTCCGCATTAACAGAATGAAGGTCAAAAATGACATGATCACATTAAGGGAGACAGAATACAAATATGGGAATATTGGACAACATGTCATGTTAAAAACACTCAAGGTAGAGAACGAAGGAAACCCCAACTAATGAATGCCACAGATGTATGAAAAGCTGAAACCTACTCAGTAGGGACCGTCTGCAAGCTTCTCCTCTATGGTCAGCAGGTAATGAAGTGATCCCACCACTGCCTTGAATATACTTCTGGACACTCTAGTCAGAAGAATTATGCAAGCAAAAATAGAGTAAAGGAATCTAAACTGAAAAAGAAACACTGAAACTATCTCTGCTCACACATGACACGATTATAGAAATCCCTAAATATCATCATTTTAATTTTTTTTACTGTTCTTGGTCCTTGTTTGTATTGTTCATTTCTGCCAGTTTTTCCCTACTAGGCTGTCCATTTCCCAGTTTTTTTCATCTTATACAATACAGAGTTAAGAAAATGTTGGAAAACAACTGCATTTCCATCAGAAGAATTAAAAACGGAAGAGACTTAAATGAAACTTAGTAGAGGAACAAAATAAGGAAAAATCCAAAATAAAATAGAAAGCAGATTAACACTAATGGAACACTGAGCGTAATGTCCATTTCAATCAATAAAATAAAACTGGCGATGCTTTAACTCCATAAACCATTACATAATAACGAAAAGGGAAATTTAGGAAAAAAAACAGAATTTCTAAAAATAGACAAGTTATTAAGAATGAATTACTAACCTTGAACCAAAAAAATGGGAAATCTCCTTACACCAATAAGCAGCATGAGGGTTGAATCTGGAATCAATACTCTGCCAGCACGGAAAAGCCCAAGACCTGGGAATCTTGCTTTTGATGGAAGCAGTGAGTTCCCTCAATGAATCCTGTGTTGCATGATTCTTCTCCCTCCCTTTGTTCAGATTCAGTATTTTCCTTTATTTTTCCTTCTATATGACAAAGTCATTCTTCTGCTTCTTCCAGCCTCCTCTTAAAATCAAGCCTGTTTCTAATCTTGCTTATTGCATTGTTCACCTATGTTTGATTTTTAGAAAGACTTATGTAGGGGCACCTGGGTGGCTCAGTGGGTTAAGCCTCTGCCTTCAGCTCAGGTCATGATCTCAGGGTCCTGGGATCGAGCCCCGCATCGGGCTCTCTGCTCAGCGGGGAGCCTGCTTCCTCCTCTCTCTCTCTCTGCCTACTTGTGATCTCTATCTGTCAAATAAATAAATAAAAACCTTTAATAATAAAAAAAAAATAAAGGAAGGGCTTGAATGTCTTCTTTAAAAAAAAAAAGAAAGAAAGACTTATGTATTTGGGGTGGGGGGAATCTTAAGGGTTCGGGTGGGAATTGCAGAGAGAGGGAATCACATGCAGGCATCACACTAACTGCAGAGGCTGACTTGAGCCTGGATCCCAGGACCCTGAGATCAAGATCTGAGCAGAAATCAGGAGTCAGTGGCTTACCCAAAGTAGCCACCAAGCACACAATTTTTTTTAGTTTAATTTTTATTTTTCAAATTTTATTTATTTATTGGACAGAGATCACAAGTAGGCAGAGAGGCAGGCAGAGGGTGAGGGAGAAGTAGGTCGCCTGCTGAGCAGAGAGCCCACTGTGAGACTCAATCCCAGGACGCTGACATCATGATCTGAGCCGAAGGCAGAGGCTTAACCCATGAGCCACCCAGGCACCCCTCACCCAATTATTTTTTAACTCTTATCCCTGTGGTAAAGTTCACACTATTCTTTTCTCAACCCTTTCAGTATCCTTGTGATTGATGCGTTCAGTTGTCCATCAAGCTCCTTACTACCATCTGTTTCCATTGCATCTCCGGCCCTGGTCTCATCTGCTGCTTTTGTGTGGATAAATTCTTTCATCTTGGCATTTTGTCTAAGTCTTTGCCTTCCTCTGTGTGACAGAAAAACCAATGATGTCTCCTGCTGTATCCTTCCTGCCAAGGGTCTGCAGGGGCTCTCCTTGCCTGCTACAGTCACTTCCTTGCCTGTTAGGTCCCTGGTCTGGATGTGGCCAGTTTGAACTAGGTGAGCACTGGTCTGCTCGTGAAAGGAGACCTGATGTCAACTCCACCAGGTCTGCAGTCCTACAAAATCTCTTCTCAGGAGAAAAGATGTCGGCAGGGGCTCACCTTGCTGAGCCTGAGACAAGCCTCACTGAGAAGGGCAGTGCCCTCAGATCACAGGGGGGATGGGGCCTGGTGCAAGCAAGGCAGACAGCCAGTGTCCTCACTGAGTGGGGCTTTGTCTTTGTGCTACAGGATGGGAGAGGGAAATGGTGTCATCCAAATCCCGTGTTCTTGGACCACATGTCACTGAATGTTTCCTCTCAGGAATGTGCTCCTAGACTACTGGATACTCTCCCCACTGTGCGCCCCAGGTGTTCTTCAGATGGCTGTTACCACGCTGTGAGCCCCCAGGTTGTTTGCCAGCCTTCTCTCCAGAGCACCCCAGTGCCCTCCTGGTTCTATCCCATCCAAACCTGCTGACCATTAAACTCCAGGCTTTAAGATGTGCTGGTTCCAAGAACTCATGAAATTCAGCCCTTCTCCCTTTCCAAACCAGTGGCTTTGGAGAAACTTCCTTACGCATCCCCTGAGCGCTCCTCTGTCATGACACCTACTGCACAGCCGGGGCTCCCTGCCCTCCACAATGCTGTACTCCTCTCCTCCCTAAACCATGTCTCCACACTATCTGCCATCTTCCATGTGGCCTCTTCTGTCCTCTTACTTGGGGAGTTTGTCCTATCACTCTTCAGCCCAATTTCTGGGGCATTTAGGATGATCTGATGGTTACCTAGTGGTGCTCATGACAGGACACACGAGTCTAGGATCCTCCTACTCTACTGCCATTTCTTTTCCTGGGAAACCTTATTGTTTTAATCCTGTTAAAACTCATATGGATTTTATAAACATGGTACACAAACCAGCACATAACAATTAGTTTTGTTTCTACACAACAAAGAACAAGTCCCCAAACTGAGACATCAAACTTAACACCCCCCCCCCAATAAAAATGTTTCCAATTTAATGTAACG
Organism: Eira barbara; assembly: GCA_020311275.1. Classification (NCBI taxonomy): domain Eukaryota; kingdom Metazoa; phylum Chordata; class Mammalia; order Carnivora; family Mustelidae; genus Eira; species Eira barbara. Next base: position 81,904 of record JAHRIG010000437.1, read on the forward strand.
GTACAGGTCAAACCAGAAATTATGGAAAATGTAATGTACTGTGTAGGAATCAAGGAATGAATAAATTGAAAACACATCTAATGTTCCTTCATTGGAATTCTTGAAACACAATAAATCTTTTTTTTTTTTAAGAATTTATTTGTTTATTTGACAGAGAGAGATCACAAGTAGGCAGAGAGGCAGGCAGAGAGTAGGAAGCAGGCAGAGGCTTAACCCACTGAGCCACCCAGGCGCCCAGAAACACAATAAATCTTGAAGCGATCTACAGAAAATGCAATCTCTACCAAAACTCCAATGCTATTTTTTTTTTCCAATGCTATTTTTGCACAAAGATCAAAATCCACCCTAACTTTATGTGGATGTCATAGGATAACCCATACCCAAAATAATCTGGGAAATGAAAGGCACGTATCCTGATTTAAGGTATACAAGACACAGTTATCAAATAGAGAACAGCAGAATAATGGAAGAGTGTAGCTGAGCTAAATGTGTACTTCTCCAGTGTTAATGGATATGACAGTGAACTGAAGATCTTAAAAGTCATATTCTGATTTGGATGTTTGCATGGGGTCTGAGTGTCTACTTTTCACAAATGTGCCACTGATGTCCTACATCAACAATGTATGCTCCACGCACAATTCCAGGACTGAATTATGATGAAGAATTTCAAAGGGGGGCACCTGGGTGGCTCAGTGGGTTAAAGCTTCTGCCTTCAGCTCAGGTCATGATCTCAGGCTCCTGGGATCGAGCCCTGCATCCGGCTCTCTGCTCAGCGGGGAGCCTGCTTCCCCCTCTCTATGCCTGCCTCTCTGTGTACTTGCAAACCCTCTCTCTGTCAAATAAATAAATGTTTTCTTTTTTTTTCAAAAATGGAGTTTCAAAGGTTCCTAAAAGGGGGGAAGAGCACAGAGGTGAGCGTGGAGTCCTTCCCTTCCCATCACTCTTCATTCACGCCAACTGTATCCCCGTATAACGATATTGACCAGTCACTCTTCTCTGGACCTCTTTTTATTCTTCCTTTATCAATTCACCGCACCACCATATTCATGGAAATGGCTCCCTCTTTCACAAGAAATGCACGTGCAATCTGCTTCTGGCTGTAAGGCTGGATTTCATACCAGAAACCACTGAATCCATGGTGTTCATAAATCTCAAGTTTTCCCTGCATTTTTACTAATACCCATGGCTTCAGGTAATGGAATTACTTGTTTCAACTTAGGCTTCCTCCAGAAAATGGACTTTGCCTAAAATGAGCACAGTTATAAAGCTTGAAAAATCCTCTGTTCACTCAGGTCAGGAGGAGTGGAGGGACAGCATGGGCTCTGAAACAACATAGGGACAGCTTTCCCAAATACTGGGAAGGGTTTTTGAAGCAGAAATGATTACTGCTGGTTAATTAGTGATTTACTTCTCGATGAATCAGTGCCTGGCACATAGATCAGAGCACAGGAGGAGATTCATCATGGGGCTGAGTGGAAGTGAGGGAGGGCCCTGCCAACCACAGGTCATTATGCTTACAAGGTCACCCATCTATCCTGGATCAGACCTATGTTGGGTTATATTCCTGGGATGTCAAAGCTTTGTGCAACCACAGCACACACCGGGCTGGTTCTCACTAGCAGTATCCAGCAGCCTTCCTCATCTTCAACATCTATTGTCATGTGACATCTTTAAGCTATGCCCACCATGTTTAAATCAACCAATACCCCTCTCCACACACTCCATGAATCTGGGCCTCAGAGAGTACAATTATCTCTGTCATCCAAATGCAACTGGTCCTCAGGACCAGCAGGGAATACATTACATCATGAGAAAAGCATCAGATGTCCCAGACAACCACATTTCCCAGGAACTCATCTCGGTTCCATTCGCTCATCATGAGTAGCTTCCTAAGGCCTTGCAGTGACCAAAGGGACCGCTCTACCACATCCGTGTTCCCATTTCAAGAGTTCACCATATTTCACTTCCATAGCACTTACTTTCCTCTCAAACTGTCGCAACATCATGTTTTATCCGCCCTCACAATTTCCAGTGCCAAATGCCTAAACTAATCCTGTGGCCTAATGATAGCTTTTTGCTTTTCTTCCAGTGCAGTGGTGACAACACTGTATTTAAAAAGCACATAGGCCTCACGTGATCCAGTTGCCAACCATTTACAGTGGCATTAGAAAATTCCAAGCTACTCCTAAGGCCTGCGAGGGCCTGCCTGGCTTAGGTGGGAGGGGGAGTGCAGCAACAATGAGGTTTCCAGAACACAGGAGGGAAAGTCAGCTGTGATGCCTCCATCACTGGAATGGAGATGAGACAGAAGAACCGGACAGGATTTGGGAAGAAAGGAAGTACAATTTTTCCTTCCAGATTCAGAGTCAGTAGTGTAGCTGACTACTACAGGGGTCCTCTCCCCACACGAAGAATTCAGGCCAATGTGTCACCCTGGACCTGGTTCATCTCTTTGCTGGGCTGCTCCATCACTCCTAACAGAAGACTGTGTTCTTTTTAAGTTAGAACATCTACTCAGCTCCCAGCCCTGTCCCATCTTTCTTCTCTTCAAATAAACATTAAAACAGAACACCTGTGACTCATGAACTCTCCACATTTTTACCTAATCAAATATTTACGTTAAAGTGACCAACGTGGTGATGTCACTTCCCAGAAGGAAAAAGAAGAACTTAAAAGAACTCTTACTTCTCCAATCGCAAAGGAAGGAGTGAAGTCTATCAATGTAACTACATGCAATTTATAATGCTCCCTGGAGAATTACTCTCACATTTAAATTAAATTTAGAATACCATGTCATTCCATGGAAACTCGTTAAAATCTCTATCAAGGTAGGTAAGCAACAGGTCAACACAGGAATAACGAAAACAGAGTAGATCCTACAGGAGTAAAACCCAGTTATGTAAGAGACGATTCACATGGGGAGATTCTCAAACTAAGATACACAAGATGTAGGAAGCATAAATTCAATACAATACAGAGAAAATTATTTCTCTTATGAATCTAGAATCTCTTTGCTTGCTAGGAAATCATCAATTTTCAAACTTAGAAATGACCTGGTTTGAACCAAGGTTCCTTTTCCTTCTGAAGCTATAGGTACACACACATATGTATGTACACGTGCTTCTTCCTAGTTAGTTCTGGGACTTCAAAAATCAATTTTTAGCTTGATATGACACATTGCATTCTGTGCAGATCAAAACCCTAAAACTCTGCTTGTGTTCTCTGTGCTCGCAAAACAACAGGAGAAACATACAGGGTAAAATTTGATTGATAGTCCTTGAGAATTGTGTAGCTATGGCTTATCATTGTATCTGTAGTGACTTTGTTCAATTAGCAATCGTTGGGTAGAACCCTGGGCATTAGATGGTGAGCCATGGTTCAGGACAAGAGAAAGAAACTAACATTTATAAAAACCATTCACAACAATCTTTATCAAAATCTTAGCAATAAAAAAATCTTATAATTCTGAAATAGAGAAATACACTCAAAACCATTCTGTGAGGTCAGCAGTACCTTGATATCAAAGCAGTATAAACAAAAGATAAAATGCTAGTTTATCTGATGAAACTTCTGCTACTCTGGCTTTCTTTGGACACCCATCTGCATGTACAAAATAGAGTCAAGAGAAAAAAAAGAATCACACTGAAAATACTGATCCCTCTCTAGAGATCCACCTGCCCCTGAATCCTTTCAGGTCTACTAACAAATGCAGTTAACCACTGAATAACATGCTTTTCATCAGTAACAGTTCACTTACACAGACGAGTTTATCTAGGTAAATCCAGTGCACTACAGTAAATGTCTGTGCACTGTGATTGCCTTAATATTTTTTCAAATTACTTCCTTATAAAACTATGGTATAAACAGTGGACTACATACAAAGAATGTGATGACTCACAACATGTTGTAATTAACCCACCAAACATCACAGATGAAAAGAGACTTTTGAAACAGAATGACAGGGACACCTGGGTGGCTCAGTGGGTTAAGCCTCTGCCTTCAGCTCAGGTCATGATCTCAGGATCCTGGGATGGAGCCCTGCATCCAGCTCTCTGCTCAGCAGGGAGCCTGCCTCCCTCTCTCTACCTGCCTGCCTCTCTGCCTATTTGTGATCTCTGTCAAATAAATAAATAAATAAACAAACAAATAAATAAATCAAAAGAAACACAATGGCAAATGCAGTTCATCTTGTGCAAGAGAGCTCCTAGAAAATCACTAGTAGGATTCTCAGCAGTCCAAACAGGAATGGTACTCAGGTACTGAAAGACTGAAAAATAGCCACCAACAATACCTAGAAAAATTCTTTTCCATAGAGGCAGAAACGAAGACATTCCCAAGTGAAAACTCCTCTACGTTTACCAGTAGATCTGTCCTACAAGAACCATTAAAGGAACACTCTCTAGATGAAATAAAAGGATTCTACCCAGAACCTGCAACCACACAAGAACACGAAGCTCTCCACTGAGCATAAATATACAGACAATTACACAAACCTGCAGTGTTGTAATGAGATACCGGTCACGTTTATTTCTGCTACACAGTTTTTTTTTTGGTTAAGATTTTTATTTATTTATTTGGCAGAGAGATCACAAGTACGCAGAGAGGCAGGCAGAAATAGAAGGAAGCAGATTCCCTCCTGAGCAGAGAGCCCAATGAGGGGCTCGATCCCAGGATCCTGAGATCATGATCTGAGCCAAAAGCAGAGGCTTAACCCACTGAGCTACCCAGCTGCCCCCAGAGTTTTGTTTTTAAAAAAATCATCAAAGTAGGTCATAAAGTACACAACATAAAAGAATTTGTGATGTCAGTAACAAAGTGGGCAGGGGGTGCAGGGATGGAGACAGGAAGAAGAGCTTTCTATGTAACTGATAATGAGTTTTAAATGGTTTGTTTTGCAGCTAAGTTGTTTTAAAGAATCTTTAAGGTAACCACAATGAAAATACTCATGGAAGATACAAAAGTCAATGAGAAAGGTACCAAGGCATATCATGGGTATTAATCCTACAATTAAAGATAAAATAAATCTTTCATATTTCATACCAAAACATGATACAGAAGTATAAAACGTTTGAAAATTACTTTGATTTCAAAAAAGTCTCTCATGCAGAGAGGATAAAAATTCACCCACAAATATATGATGAAATAAATTCTGTGTTGATGACAACTCACCTAGACATAGTAGAACATTCACTGACCACTGATCACGGAGAAAAAGAGTAGGGGTCATACAGTATATATGTGCGACATACAAATACAAGACAAAGACACACATAATTTACATAAGCATAAAGGTCATTCTTTTTTGAGTTAGATTAGTGAGTGAATTACACTCACATGGTCCTGAAATACACTGAGCTGAAAATTCTTTTCCTGTAATCACACACACAGAGAAAACCCAATCCACAGCTAGCTAATATTGTGGAATAAACCAGACATAGGAAGCACATTATTAGGAAAATAGGAAAACAGAATAAGAGAAAAATCAACCCAAGAAATTCTAAATAAAACATTGATGTATGACAGAAAAAGAAACTTCTCTATAACTGTAATTTTAAACAGTATCCACGTACACATGAAAAAGAAGCATTTGATTGGCATGTCTTCATGGACTATAAAATTGTAAAGAATTCTCATTAAAAGCAATCATAAAAAGGTGTGAATGAAAATTTTATGAACACTTAAAAAGCTTGAAAGAAATGTATTCCATTATTAATATATTCCTCCTCATACACAGAATGTAACGCTATAATCCATTCTTTAAGACAGAGGAAATGAACAATATCTTCACTTCTAAATAAATAAACACCATGAAAGTTGGAAAATATGCTGAGAGACAGTGTATATGAAATTAATATTTGGGGTTAAATTCTGATACATTCTGAGGAAAGTAGAAGAAAAAGCTCATGATTAATTTCCCTTGAAGCAACACTGCATTAATGAACACAAGGATATTTCAAACATAGGGGACTGGGGTACCTGGGGGACTCAGTCAGTCAAGAAGCTTCCTTCAGCTCAGGTCATGGGCTCAGGGTTTGGAGATCCAGCTCCACATTGGGCTCCCTGCTTAGCAGGGAGTCTGCTTCTCCCTCTCCTTTTGCCCTTTCCCTACTCGTTCTCTCTCTCTCTGTGTCTTGAACAAATAAAATTTTTAAAGAAAATATATGGGAATTTTACTAATTGCCTAACTCGCTTCTTATAAAACACATGCCCATGTCATACCGGGACATTTGATGTAAAAAATTCAGAGCTAAATGTCATATGGAACTAATTAGAAAGTGAAAACACACATGACAAAGTCACAAGAAGTTCATATGCAATTATTTAAAAATAAGGCAATAAATGAGACTTTACTAAAGGCTACAAGTTCACATTCTAAATGTGCTAGTTCCCCAATAGAAATTGTTATGTAGGAATTCTAGGAAACAGAGACATTACATTATTTCACCACTGAGGAATGGAACTCATAGAGTGGAAATTTCTATATTTAATACAAAAAGAAAGAAAAAAGAAATTTTGAAGGGAAATAAATAGTACATTTTTTCATTTTAGGGTGGTGCTTTGATATCTGATGAAGTTACTGGATGTCAATTTTTTAAGACTAAGATTAAAGCCTCCATAACATTAGAAAGCATAAGCCAGAAAACATTAGAAATCTGTATCCAGTGTTCCGGGAATTTCCCCACCAAACCCCAGTGTGCATACAACTACCCCGACCTACTTGTCTCATGATGAAAATCAGAATTGGCAAAGGCCGGAGCATACAGGCCCTCAGAAAATAGGGAGATTTCACCAGGGTCCTCACAGAAATGGAGAAGCTCTTAGATTAGGGGGGTCCTCCACCTCCAATCAGAGTCTCCTGGCCCTCCCTGTGGATGTGATGGACCATCACTGGAGCTGAAGGAAAATCCCTAGAGAATGCAAGAGCTTGATAATGTTAGAGAGAAAATGTCCCTCTGGGAGCCAGTGAGACAGAGAGAAAACTGGGCATGTCTCCAACTGATTTTCATTCAAGGAGAGCTACTCGAACATCTTAAGGTCTACCTCCCTCCTTCAGACTTGGACCTCCCCTCTGTCATCTGCCTCATTCAATCTCACCTACCTGGATGGAAGCCTCCAGTCTCCTTTCTCTTCACATCCCAGAGCTGCTTCCCTTGCTCCAAAACCATGATCAGGTCTGGCTTTGACAGAAGGAGACCTGTTTATGAGGAAAAAGGAAAGTGACTATTGCTGCCAATTCTAACTTCCCATGAGTCTCGTGTTCAGTAGAGTAGAGACAATATTAGACAGTTCTAGAAAATGGTTTCCCAAAAGCTGTTGCCCAACACTGGAAGCATTTCCAATGCTCACATCCTGACCTCCACTTCCAAGTAGTAGACATGATAATAAGGTAAAATTGTGGGGTGCCTGGGTGGCTCAGTGGGTTAAAGCCTTTGCCTTCAGCTCAGGTCATGATCCCAGGGTCCTGGGATTGAGCCCCACATCAGCCTTTCTGCTCAGCGGGGAGGCTGCTCCCCGCTCCTCCCCCCCCCCCGCCCCCGCCTGCCCCTCTGCCTAATTGTGATCTCTGTCTGTCAAATGAATGAAATCTTAAAAAAAAAATTTTTTTTAATTTTTAAAAATTGAAAAAAAAGAGAGAAGGGGAAATTTCAGTTTAAGAGGTGAGCAGCGCCATTCTAGGCCACCAAGTGTTAAGAACTACCACTCAACTACACCAGGGTTGATGTTACCTTGAGGAAGGAGAAGCCAAGGCTGAAAAGGACGCATCATGAAGATTTTTCTCTCCATCTACAAACCTCTACTTATTTCCCTTTCTGCCGGGATCTGAATTCCAATCATTCAAAGAGAATTCTCCTAAGAGACAATCTTCACAGGAAGGAATAAAACCCTGAGTGGGCACGGAAGAGGGAATGGCTAAAATTAACAAGTCAGGAAATGACAGATGCTGGCAAGGATGCAGAGAAAAGGGAACCCTCCTCCACTGTTGGTGGGAATGCAAGCTGGTGCAGCCACTCTGGAAAACACTATGGAGGTTCCTCAAAAAGTTGAAAATAGAGCTACCCTACAACCCAGCAATCGCACTACTAGGTATTTACCCTAAAAATACAAATGTAGTGATCTGAAAGGGCATGTGCACCCAAATGTTTACAGCAGCAATGTCCACAATAGCCAAACTATGGAAAGAACCTAGATGTCCATGAACAGATGAATGGATAAAGAAGACGTGGTATATATACACAATGGAATACTATGCAGCCATCAAAAGAAATGAAATCTTGCCATTTGTGACAATGTGGATGGAACTAGAGGGTATTATGCTGAGCAAAATAAGTCAATCAGAAAAGGCAATTATCATATGATCTCCCTCATATGAGGAATTTAAGAGTCAAAGTGGTGGGTTTGGGGGTTAGGGAAGGAACAAATGAATTAAGATGGGATTGGGAGGGAGACAAACCATAAGAGACTCTCAGTATTACAAAACAAACTGAGGGTTGCTGGGGGGAGGGGGAGAGGGAGAGGATGGTTGAGTTAGGGACATTGGGGAAGGTATGTGTTATGGTGAGTGCTGTAAAGTGTGTAAACCTGGTGATTCACAGACCTGTACCCCTGGGGCTAATAGTACATTATATGTTAATGAAAAATGAAAATAAAAAATAAAAAATAAATAAAGTTAAAAATAACAACAACAACCCTGAGTGGGGTTTGGGAAATCTGAAAGGAGTCATCCTCACCCAGGAAGCGGAGATGTCCATAGTTCTCCAACATCACATCTCTGTAGAGTTGCCGCTGAGTGTGGGTCAGGCGTCCCCACTCCTCCAGGGAGAATTCTACGGCCACATCCCTGAAGGTCAGCTGTCCCTGCAATAAATACCACAGTCACCAAGTAGCCATTGACACAGTTCACGATGGCCCCTAAGATGAAAGAGAAAGTTAGTGTCACCACCTAGAACCAGACCTGACCTTTCCTTCTCTATGATGTGAGTGTGGAGTAAAAGAAAACCTATGGAGCAGGGGGCTGCATGGTTGAGAACTTTCACTCCTTTCACTCCCAGAAGTCAACTCTATCCACTACACAGAGGTGACAGCCCTCCTTGTCCAGTGCAAAGTGTCGGGATGTGGGAGAGGAGCCTATGGTCAAGCAATTCTAGACATGTTTCTGATATGAAATATTGGGGTTCTGGAGTGAATGATGAAGAAAGGGTTGTTGAGATACCCGTGATACAAACACTGTGGTCCTAACGCAAGGGGAAAGGAAAGTTGTGAGCAGTGACTGGTTCTATGCTTTCAGGTGGGGAGAGGGTGAGGGATAGCAGGAGGCTCTAAGGAATTTGGAAGCAAGTTTCCAGGACCCTCAGGGCCTCCCAGCTGGTGTTTTGATGAGGCCACTCACTGTTTAGTAACACTTTAGTCAGGAGACCCTCCAGATATCTATCAGGGGCCCCAAGCTTGAAGGATGATGGCCAAGCTACATTTGGGGAATAGAGTTCAAGAAGTTTCCAAAGCAACTTTCAAATGTTAAAGAGGAATTAGAGGATCCTGGAAGTCTGGCTATTGTCAAGCTAAGGCTTCTTTTTGCATCCAACAGAACATTAACCTTGAGGCAGTTGTGAATTCCCTGAGGGATGTCCTACTCTACCTTTCTCAGGTATTTATCAAGGTTGGAAGTTGAAGGAAATTTAATTTTATCCACACCTCGTTTTTTGTTTTTTGTTTTTTAAGAATTTATTTATTTGAGGGGTACCCGGGTAGCTCAGTGGGTTAAAGCCTCTGCCTTTGGCTCAGGTCATGATCCCGGGGTCCTGGGATCGAGCCCCACATCGGACTCTCTGCTCCGTGGGGAACCTGCTTCCTCCTCTCTCTCTGCCTGCTTTTCTGCCTACTTGTGATCTCTGTCAAATAAATAAATAAAATCTTAAAAAATAATTTATTTGAGAGAGAAACATTAAGGGAGAGAATGAGAGGGAAGTTCAGAAGGTGAAGCAAACTCCCCGTGGAGCTGGGAACCCAATGAGGGATCTGATCCCCAGACTCTGGGAACATGACCCAAGAAGAAGGCAGTTGCTTCACCAACTGAGCCAAACAGGCGCCCCTCCACACCTCTTTTGACTTTGTTCTCCTCCTCAGAAACTATAAGGAAAGGGACCCTGAATACTTCAGTTGGTTAAGGGTCTGTCTTTTCTGCCTTCAGCTCAGGTCATGATCCCAGACTCCTAAGATGGAGCCCTGAGTTGGGCTCCCCACTCAGTGGGGAATCTGCTTCTCTCTCTTCCCCTTTCCTCACTCGTGTGCTCTCTCTCTCAACTGAGAATACATTACGAAAGAAAGATAGGAGGGAAGAAAGATAGGAAGAAAGAAAGAAGCTACAAACAAGATTACCTGAGATGAAAGAGGTTTACATCTGAAATGTGATAGTTTCTGCATATTGCCTAGTACCTTATGTTCCTTACAAATGACAGGGTGGAAAATAGGAACATTTCAGGGGAGGATCTGGCAGACAGCACTAAGCCAATAAAAGAAGTTCCCATCAGCTGAATGGAAACAAATTGCTATCAGCCCCTAATGCACATCAAAGGACACGCCTTCCCTGGTGATTCCTGGGGACTGAAAGCAGGAATTCAGAATATAAACCTAATTTTAGAAATACACTGGATATACATACATAATTCAATCACTATACGAACTGTAGAGGCTGCTTTTAGGCAAACAGGCTTGAGCAAAGGAGTGGAGGGAGGGACCCAGTGACCACTTGGCTGAGTCCAGACAGGCCCAGCGGGGGACCCACCTCAACACTCCGAAGGCCCTAATGAACCAATGGGCTTCTGAAACCAAGTACGATGACCAAAACTGGGAAGGTTCCACATGTTCCCCATAACTCCCCTTTAAGAAACACCCCTACCCACTGCTCCTTGCAGACAAGCTCTCCTGTGCCCTCCTGCCTGCTGGTCTCTTAGGTCTTCAATTAATGTCTCCAGCCTTTGTCCTGCCTCAGGGGAATTCCAGCACTGCTGCTGGATGGGCTTCCAGCCAATCATGGACAACATGCAACTGACAGAGACTCCGCACTGAGCCACCACAGCGTCCCTGTGCTAGAAATAGCTAGTTTAGTCCTTTTTAAAATTCTAATTACTAAAGATTTATATAATCTTCTTTTTAAAGATTTTATTTATTGGAATGCCTGGGTGATTCAGTGAGTTGAGCAGCAGCTTTAGGCTCAGGCCATGACCCAAGGTCCTGGGAACGCCTCCCACCTGGGGCGGGGGAGGGGGGTTGGGGGGAGGGTTGGGTAGGGGGTGGGGGGTGGTCCTTGCTCAGCGGGGAGCTTTCTCCCTCTACCCATTGCTCACCTGACTTGTACCCTCTCACTCTTTTTCTAACAAATAAATAAAATTTTTAAAAAGAGGATTGTATTTATTTATTTCAAAGAGAGTGAGAGAGAAAACAAAGAGGCCTCCCACCAGGTAGAAGGAGAAGGAGAAGAGGAGGCTGGCCCATTGGGGGCCCGATGTGGGGCTGCATCCCAGGTCCCCAGGGATCACGACTTGAGCTGGAGGCAGAAGGCAGACTCTTAACCAACTGAACCATCCTCGGTCCCCAAGATTTATTTGTATTTCAGAGGAGATGGACATGGCAGAAGAGGGAGGAAGAGAATGTCAGGCGGACTCCCCTCTGGGCACAGAGCCAGAAGCGGGGATACCAGTCCAGGACCCTGAGATCCCGACCTGAGCTGAAATCAAAAGTCCAAGCTTAGTCAACTGAGACGCCCAGGCGCAACTCCTGTAGTATGTTTTAAAAAGAAAATATGTTTCACATTCTAAAAATCTAGACAGACCTGCACCCTTTTTTAGAATGGGAACTTTCCAAGTTTTTCAGGACCTCATGCCCTTCAAGTTTTTATCTGCATTTCCTTACTCCCCGGCTGCACACAGCTGATCGAGAATCCAGACGAGCCCGAATGAGAAATGATTTCCCTCCCTGATATCCCAGGACCAGACCTCATCAGCCGCAGGAATCTCGGACTCGACACCTTCCCCTCCGGATCTGCCACCAATGGAATATTGTCACTCCTCGCGGGACTTTAATTCAAAGTGACAACGGCTGATGCCCTATCGAAGCCAGGTGGGGGACACAGGACAGGAGGCTCTGGGACACAGAGAAGCATTCTACAGACCTAACTATGAGTATCACTTCCGACCACATCTTTTTTTTTTTTTTTAAGATTTTATTTATCCATTTGACAGACAGAGATCACAAGTAGGCAGAGAGGCAGGCAGAGAGAGAGGGAGGAGGAAGCAGGCTCCCCGCTGAGCAGAGAGCCTGATGCGGGGCTGGATACCAGGACCCTGAGATCATGACCTGAGCTGAAGGCAGAGGCTTAACCCACTGAGCCACCCAGGTGCCCCCCGACCACATCTTAAAAACAGGTGAACGCGGAAGCGAGAAGCACCCGCACTCGAGGCATCCGCACCTGCAGCTTCTAAACGCGAGGGTCTGCGGAGAAACAGGGGACACGGCTCCGCGGGGACCCAGGCTCACCTGAGAACCGGCCATTTCTGCCTTCGCCTCCACCTCTAGATTTCGTCCTCACGAGGGATCTAGGGGGAAATCACAGCCGCATCAGGAGAAAATGCCCTGAAATCCAGCAACAGAGCTTCTTGTCCTTAACACCGCTCGCCCTCGGGCAGGACCCAGAGATGCAGAAAAGGCCCAACTTCCCAGTCCTTTGTGTCCGGAGCAGCTCAGAAACTGTGAGCTCCCGTGAGGACACCCATCCCTGCATTTTCCTCACCTGCTTTGTGGGGAGGGGGGCTCCCCTGCCACCGCCACTCACAACTTCAGCGTCAGCATCGGAACCGCGGGCTGCAAGGACCCGACCCTCCCGGACTCACGGAGCAGAGCCCCTGTCACCTCTCCAGGACCAAAGCAGCAAACCCGCTCTCAGAAAACCACCGAAAGCCCTCGGGCTCCCCCCTGGCCTTACAGAGAATCTCCTGGAGCCCTTAATTAACACAACAGTGTTGTTTTCGCCCAAACCAACTGACAGAATCTGAGGGGGAGGCCCGCGGAGGAGATCCTTCCTGAAACTGCACAGGTGACCCTGCTGGGAAGGAACTGGGGAGGTGACCAGGCCAAGCAGGGGAACCAAGGCTGGGGCTGGGAGCAGAGTTGAGCCCTGCCTTCTCCACCATCAGACTTTCTGGAGACTGGTTCCTTCTCTCTCTTTTGGCCACACAGAGGGAGACCCCTGACAGACCGAACTTTCCCGTATAAAAGCAAATGTATCTTTCAAGGTAAACACGGGAGTTCAGAGCTCTTCCTTTATCTGCCTTTGATTCAAAATAACCAGCCAAAAATAATGCTCAGGCCAAGAGCCGTAATTTCGGGTGACAAAATATTCCCTTCAGTAAATAAGTATTTCTGTTCATAAGGACCTAATTCTCTAATTCTAATTCTCAGCATTCTCAGGAAAATTGGATATTATCCCTTTTCTTTATTTTAGCCATTCCGGAAAACACTGAGTGGTTTCTCACTGTAAAGTATGAATTCTAAAAACAGCTGTCTTGGTGACTGAAATGAAAACCACTTGAAAAGCATCAGAATGAACAAAGAAAAAAGCGATTAATGCTTAAGTGATGATGAAGTATCAGTATATAAGTGAGGTTCAGTGGGGTGAGGCCCAGAGCTGATGACCAAGAAAGGATTCTTCAGACATTTTTGGTGCAAAACAGTGGTTTACTGAAGCACAGGGACAGGACCTCAGGCAGAAAGAGCGGCTGCCCCGGGGCTGTGAGGAGTGGTTCATTATATACTTGCCAGTTGGGAGGGGGTCAGGGATGGCGTAAGTCTCTAAGGAGTTTTGGAAGCCAGGTTTCCAGGACTTGAGGAGCTAGGTATTATCGGGGAAAAGGTTATTCATTATTGGTAATAAAACCTTTGACGCGAGACCGTTTAGATGTAAGTCAGTGGGCCATATGCTTGGGAATGATTGTCAACACGTATCTTGGAGTGTTTAGAGATAAAGTTTACAAGGAATAGTTACAATAGACTTCGAGGATCCTGGTTGTGGGTAGGGGTCTGTCAGGCTAGGATTGCCCTTTGCCCTTAGCAAAGCCTGAAGGTGGAGTTTCTTGAGTCCCTAGAGGAGAGTCACTCTGCCTGTATCGAAGGCTTGTCAGTGGGTAAGAAAATTTAATAATTTTTCTTCTTCCTCTGTTTCCCACATTAGTGAGACTCCATTTCCAAATAAGTAACCTTTCTCTTCTCCACAAACCTCTTCTCCTCGCTTCTCAGCCCTTTGTTTCAGGAACCTGGTTCCTCCCTGACAACATGATGAACACGGCTGGCGGCACAGACACAATTCCTCTGGAAATTGGCCATTATCCCAAATTTCCCTACAAACCCCCAGTCCCTTCCTCCCGGTGGGCTGCAGGTTCATTGAAGGCCCCGACCTGCTGAGGCCTCCTTGGCTGGCAAAGCAATGAAGCTCCGGCTGCCCTTGATCCCCAGCTCGGTCTGCACATTCTGTTCCAGGTCTGAAAGCATGGAGGTCAGTTCACACAACAGAATGAATGTGAGGAGAGGAAAATTTGTTTTTCCTGCGCTGTTCTCAATTCTTCGAATGGTCTAAGACTTAAAATGATGAGACATTTTCAGTAGAGAAAGCAATGAAGTTCTTAATTATGGGAACGTGAAAGACATGAGGCAAAAAGACAGGTGATTGAAGCTTCTGTGTCACGGTGACGTAATAAGGAGGAAGTAGGATTTAGAATTTCCAAGGAAGGGATTATATTCAGAGGAGAAAGGAAAGATGAAATATTTATCAAACAATGGTTTGCATTTTTTTTTTTTTTTGGTCAGCAATTTTTTTTTTCAATTTTATTATTTTTCAATGTTCCAAGATTGTTTATGCACCAGTACTCCATGTAATCCGTGCCCTCCTTAATACCCAACGCCATGCTCACCCAACCCCCCACCCCCGTTCCCTCCAAAACCCCATTTGTTTCTCAGAGTCCATAATCTCTCATCGTTCATCTCTTCCTCCGATTTCCCCCAACTCACTTCTCCTCTCAAATTCCCAATGTCCTCCGAGTTATTCCTTACGCTCCACAACTAAGTGAAACCATATAACTGGCTTTCTCTGCTTGACTCATTTCACTCAGTATAATCTCATCCAGTCCCATCCATGTTGATATAAAAGTTGAGTATTCATCCTTTCTGATGGAGGCATAATATTCCATTATATATAAGGACCAGAGCTTCTTTATCCACTCATCTGTTGAAGGGCATCTTGGCTCTTTCCACAGTTTGGTGACTGTGGCCATGGCTGCTATGGACATTGGGGTACAGATGACCCTTCTTTTTACTACATCTGTATCTTTGAGGTCAATCCCCAGGAGTGCAATTGCAGGGTCATAGGGTAGCTCTATTTTTAATTTCTCAAGGAATCTCCACACTCTTTTCCAAAGTGGCTGCACCAACTTGCATTCCCACCAACAGTGTAAGAGGGTTTCCTTTTCTGCACATTCTCTCCAACACTTGGTGTTTCCTGTCTTGTTAATTTTGGCCATTCTAACTGGTGTAAGGTAGAATCTCAATGTGGTTTTAATTTAAATCTCCCTGATGACTAATGATGATGAACATTTTTTCACGTGTCTTTTACAGGTAGGCATCTCTTTATGATATAAACTGTTAATCTCTGGTGCCCATGTAGGAAAAAACATTAGGGTTTGATGCCGATGGCAAGGAAAGAATTCTTGAGATGTCTCTGGTGCAAAAGGTGATTTTACGAAAGCATGGGGACAGGACCTGGGGGCAGAAAGAGATGCACTGTGTCATGAGGTGTGGCCCATTATATACTTTTACAGTTGGAGGGAGTTTGGGATAGCATACATCTCTAAGAAATTTTGAAAGCAAGGTTTCTAGTACCTTGAGGGGAATAGTGGTTGTTGGGAGAAGGTCATTTATTACCATCTAAAAAACCATAGTCACGCGACCCTTCTGATGTCTCTTGGTGGGCCATCTGCTTGGGGTATGACTGCCAACAGGTAGCTGGGGGGGGGTGTGGAGAAAAAGGAAATTTCCCAAGGAAATATTGTATGTTAAAGTAGACTTACAGGACCCTGGTGGGGGTCGGGGAATTCAGGTCAGGATTGTCTTTTGCTGTTATCAACCTATTAACATAAGGCAGTTGAGTCCTTGGAGGAATGTCACTCTGCCTGTTTCAAGGGCTTGTCAATAACCTGTAGGTATGAGGGTATTAGTATTTTTTCTTCTGCCTTTGTTTCTTACATCATGATCATCTCTCTTCCTAATAGAGATCCTCCATCTAATTGAGTATATATATTGAGTATATATATATATTGAGTATATATATATTGTGTATATATATATATTGAGTATATATATATTGTGTATATATATATGAGTATATATATTGAGTATATATATATTGAGTATATATATATATATGCATACATATGCATATGTATATGTTTGTGTATATGTATATGTATATGTATATGTATCTCAGCATCACCACAGTATATATATATATATGCATACATATGCATATGTATATGTTTGTGTATATGTATATGTATATGTATCTCAGCATCACCACAGAAGGCAATAATGCCATTTGCATCATAGGACAAACCTAGAAGACACTTTTCTAACTTAAATTGAATCCCTGCTTTGGCCAACTTAATAGTCTTAAATTTCTGTGTGCACCTTTCCATGAATGATGGACTAAACCCTTCTTTGTACATCTATACATCGCACATTGTTTCCAAGAAGGACTGGTAATCCCACCTTCTGGCTCAACTACCCCTGGGGACCCATTCACAACCTCCAATCACTTCCGTAACATCCATAGGAGGCACAGTTGAGTCCACAGATGATCACGAACTGTTTCAGACTGCCCTGCTTTCCTCCTCCTGATTCACTGTCCTCACAGCTCCTTTAAACTCTGAAGGCCTGGCAAAATCCTTGGAGTTCATTTTTGAACATGAGTCTTTCTTTCCAAGTGTATCGTCTCCTGAATAATGCTGATCTTCTGTTCCCATCAAAACTCATGCCCTATGCATTGGCTTTTCAAAGGAATGGTAGCCAGCTTGGGCTTCTGGATAATAAAATTGTCAGATCCTTTAGCACAGTGGTCAGGAAGAATTTCTGTGATGATTTATGGCGCAACTTAGGAAGTTTATTGAAGTAGCATGTGGTTGGGACTTCTGTGCATAAAGAGCTACACTTTTTTTCTTTTTTTAAATATTTGATTTGAGAGAGAGAGGCACTCATGGTGGAGTGTAGCGATGGGCAGAGGAAGAGAGAGAAACCAACTCAACACTGGGCAGGGAGCCCAGCAGGGCTATGTGTTGGGAACCTGACATCATGACCTGAGCCAAAGTGAGACCCTTAACTGACTGATCCCTAGACCCCCTAAGAGCTACACTTTTCATGTTTGAAGGAGGTCGATGTATGCTTAGTGCTCAAGGGGGTGGGTTCTTACAGACAGCAATAGATTATAAATGTTTCCAACAATTTCCTTACATTTTTAAAAACTTTCCTTAAATATTTTATTTATTTATTTGACAGACAGAGATCACAAGTAGGCAGAGAGGACAAAACAGGCTCCCCACTGAGCAGAGAGCCCGATGTGGGGCTAGATCCCAGGACCCTGGGATCATGACCCGAGGTGAAGGCAGAGGCTTACCCCACTGAGGCACCCAAGCCCCCCAAAATATTAGTTTGTTTTTTTTTTTATCATTTTACTTATTTGATGGAGACAGAAACAGTAAGAAAAGGAACACAAGCAGGGAGATTGGGAGAGGGAAAAGCCGACTTCCTGCTGAGCAGGGAGCTTAATGCAGGGCTCATGACCTGAGCCTAAGGCAGACACTTAATTCTGAGCCACCCAGGTGCCCCTCTTCTCACATTCTTTACACTGGTAAGCTTTCTTTCTAGTATGAATTTTATGAAGTTTAGTTAGGATTGAGTGCCTGTAAAGGCCGTGCAACATTCCTGAGATTGATAAGGTTTCTCTCCAGTATGAATTCTGCCATGTTGAGGAAGGTGTGAAGGCCAGTTAAAGGCCTCACCACATTGTTAACATTGGTAAAGTTTCTCTCCAGCATGAATTCTGTGATGTCGAGGATGGTGAGGACCGCAAAAAAGCTTTGCCACATTCTTGACATTTGTAAGGTTTCTCTCCGGTATGAATTCTGTGATGCTGAGTAAGGGTTGAGCTATGTTTAAAGGCCTTGCCTCATTCTTGACATTGGTAAGGTTTCCTTCTAGTATGAATTCTGTAATGCTTAGTAAGCACTGAGTTCTGGCAAAAGGCCTTGCCACATTCTTGACATTGAAAAGGTTTCACTCCAGTATGAATCCTGTGATGTCGAGTAAGATGTGAAGACCGGTTAAAGGTCTAGCCACATTCTTGACATTGGTAATGTTTCTCTCCAGTATAGCTTTCTCTATGTCCATTTATTGATGAACAGTCCTTAAAGGTTTGACCACCTTCTTCACATTTGTGTATTTTTTCCCCATCACGCATTCGCTGATGTTGAGACAGTGTTGAGGGGCAGTCAAAGGATTTACCACATTCCTTCAAACTGTAAGTTTCCATTCCCTTAGGAATTATCTTATCTATGTTTGGGCTTGATGACTGACTGAACATGGTTCCTCCTTTATTAGATCTGAATGGGTTTTTTCCCTCATGGATTCTCTGATGATCACCAACACTGGAGGACTGGTTAAGAGCTTTCCCACATTCATTATATTTATAAGAATTATCTCTCAAAGGGAGACTGTTATGTATACTAAGGTTAGAGCTTGGATTAAAGACTTCCTCACATTTATCACATTCATAATGGTTCTCTGCAAACCTAGCCCTGACACACCTGTGAACACTGAAGCCCTGGTTCAATGTTTTCTCAGATTCAGTGCACTGAGCTATTCCGTTTCCAGTGAAAAGCCTCTGGCAATTGTGTAGGGTCAACTCAGTGCCCCTCTTGTATGGATCCCACTGAGCACTTTGTTCTTCATTTCTGTATCTCTGATGATCAGAAACAACTGGCTGAAAGGTCAGGCCAATCCTATCTTCCAAATGGCTCAAATCATTATTCTCAGCATGGATTAGATAGCTTTTCAGATGTTCCAAATGGTCTACCCACAAATCGCTATGACTGAATATTTGATTGGAGCTTGTGCTGACAGAGACACACTGCTCTGCAGAAACAGTTGACTTAAAGAGGGAGGTCTTCCATAGCGGTTTATATCCTACAACATTTGGGGCAGTGAGATTCTCATTCAGGGCAATTGCCTTGGTTTGGGTGTATCCTCCAGGATTTCTTTAATGCCCGTCACTCGCCCCCTCACTGTCCCAGTCTGTACATGAGTGTAAAATCTCAACAACACTATGTTTGTATCTATCTACTGATCCATTCTGGAAAGAACCTTCTATGCTCCACTTTAGCAGGAAACTCTGGGTGTCATGTGAAGATACAGCTAAAAGATACCAAATAAAAGTAAAAACATTGCACTTACTACATTCAGAAAAACATATAGATGACTTCTAATACAGAAGTACCAAGTCAATCAGACAATGTCAGAAAGATGGCTGAGAAGGAATCATCAGGACTTCATTTCTCCATGGACACAAAACATAGCACACAGTGTACTGAGCACTGAGTCTAATAGAGAATTCTGCAGTATGGTCATGGTGTAGCACAAATCACTTTCCTGTATCTCTGACAATCAGGAAAAGGGTCACATGAGCTCAAAATTAGCAGAACAGTGGATGCTGAAACATAAAACTGAAATGAACCAACCAGAGTACAGTAAAAATAGGAACATATCAACCACAGGAAGAGTTGTTTGGCAGAAAAGATCAACAACAGTGACAGCCCATAAACTAAATTAAGAATTATAGAGAAAAGACCGATTAAAATGACAAGTGAAGAAATGAAAGCAGACACAGTATAACTGATTGTAGGAATAAAAGTAAATATAAGAGGCAACAATGGGTAATTAGTGCCCATAAACTTTTATTAAAAGACAAGTATAAATTTCAAAAATGGTATAATCAATTTAGACTGCATCATTCAGAAAAATAAAAAATAAAAAAAAATCTCAACGGATCTGCAACCATGAAGCTGAATAAAAGAGGAATAAAAGAAAAAACTCCAACAAAAAAAATTGTGTGCCAGATGAAGTCACTGGATATTCAAATAGACACTGAAGGAGAAAGGACTGCAAATCTCCTCAAACATTTCCAAAGAGTGATGATCAGGGAAACTAGCAGAACACTCTCTCTGTGGCACCAGCATTCCCAGCTCATGCAAGCCAGACGACGACACTACAAACAACAAAGTTTACAAACCACTGCCTGTGACGAATATTCACTCAAAGTCCACAATAAATCTGAATCAACAGCACATTTTCCCTTTTTACAGGATGACCAAGTGGGAAACGGTCCAGGAATGAAGGGCGCTCCGACATACAGAAAACCATAACTTCAAGACTCCGCATTAACAGAATGAAGGTCAAAAATGACATGATCACATTAAGGGAGACAGAATACAAATATGGGGGTATTGGACAACCTGTCATGTTAAAAGCACTCAACTTAGAGAGAAAGGGAAACCCCCTCAACCCAATGAACACCACAGATGTATGAAAAGGTGAATTTTAACCTATTCAATAGGGACAGTCTGCAAGCTTCTCCTCTATGATCAGCAGGTAATGAATGAAGTGACCCCACTACTGCCTTTGAATATACTTCTGGACACTCTAGTTAGAACAATTATGCAACCAAAAATAGAGTAAAGGAATCTAAACTGGAAAAGAAACATTGAAACTATCTCTGTTCACCCATGACATGATTATAGAAATTCCTAAAAATCACCATTTTAATTTTTTTTACTGTTTTTGGTCCTTGTTTGTGTTGTTCATTTCTGCCAGTTTTTCCCTACTAGGCTGTCCATTTCCCAAGTTTTTCATCTTATACAATACAGAGTTTAAAAATGTTGGAATAAACAACTTAACTTCCACAAAAAGAATTTTAAAAATGAATGAAACTTGGTAGAAGAATGAAATAAAGAAAAATGTGAAATAAATAAAATAGAGAGCAGAATAACACTAATGGAACACTGAGAATAATGTCCACTGCAATGAACAAAATAAATAAAACTGGAGATGCTTTAACTCCATAAACCATTACCTAATAACAAATGGGGAAATTTAGGGGGAAAAAAAAAAACCAACAGAATTCCTTTTTTTTTTTTTTTTTTAAGATTTTTATTTATTATTTGAGAGAGAGACAGTGAGAGAGAGCATGAGAGGCGAGAAGGTCAGAAGGTGAAGCCAACTCCCCATGGAGTTGGGAGCCTGATGCAGGAATTGATCCCGGGACTCCAGGATCATGACCTGAGCTGAAGTCAGTTGCCTAACCAACTGAGCCACCCAGGCGCCCAAAAACAGAACTCCTAAAAATAGACAAGGTATTAGGACAGATTTACTAACCTTGAACCAAAGAAATGGGAAATCTCCTTAGACCAATAAGAAGCATGAGGGTTGAATTTGGAAGCAATACTCTCCCGGCACAGAAAAGCCCAAGACCTGGGAATCTTACTACTTTTGATGGAGGCTATGAGTTCCCTTAATAAATCCGTCATTCTTGTCCCTAACTTTGTTCAGATTCAGTATTTTCCTTTATTTTGCCTTCTGTATGACAAAGTCATTCTTCTGCTTCTTCCAGCCTCCTTACATCAAGCCGGTTTTTAATCTTACTTATTGTATTGTTCACCTATGTTTGATTTTTATTTTTTTTAAAGATTTTATTTATTTCTTTGACATATAGAGATCACAAGTAGACAGAGAGGCAGGCAGAGAGAGAGGAGGAAGCAGGCTCCCTGCTGAGCAGAGAGCCCGATGTGGGGCTCCATCCCAGGACCCTGAGATCATGACCTGAGCCGAAGGCAGAGGCTTTAACCCACTGAGCCACCCAGGTGCCCCTATGTTTGATTTTTAGAAAGACATATATTTGAGGGGGGGATCATAAGAGTTCGGGTGGGAGCTACAGAGAGGGAATCACATGTAGGCATCACACTGAGTGCAGAGGCTGACTTAAGCCTTCATTCCAGGACCCTGAGGTCAAGATCTGAGCAGAAATCAACAGTCAGTGGCTTACCCAAATGAGCCACCCATGCACCCAATTATTTTTTAACTCTTATCCCTGTGGTAAAGTTCTCACTATTTTTTTCTCAACCCTTTGAGTATCCTTATGATTGCTGCCTTAAACTCTCCATCAAGCTCCTTTCTATTATCTCTTTCCATTCTATCTCTGTGTCTTTCCTGGTCTTATCCGCTGATTTTGTTTGGGATGTATTCTTCCACCTTGGCATTTTGTCTAAGTCTTTACCCTCCTCTGTGTGACAGAAAAGCAAATGATGTTTCCTTCTGTATCCTTCAGGCCAGCAGTGGTCTGCAGGGGCTCTCCTTGCCTGGTACAGGCAGTGTTTCATACCTGGCCTGAATGTGGTCAGTTTGAATAGGTGAGCTCTAGTCTGTTTGTGAA